>JBCEWC010003026.1:0-31850 GCA_038996855.1 Solanum aculeatissimum | reverse complement strand
TAGTATCTATAAATAGGGTCTCAATGTAATAATGTAGACAACAATTCAATAATATTTTCTCCTATATTTCTCACAGTAACCATATTGAAAACAACTTACATGTTAAATTTAGCTGAGGTTGAATTGATGTCCTTTCGTTGACTTTTTCTTTTTAAATAACTGTGGTGTCCGGGCCAGCTTGCACGCACCTCAACTAACTCCCAAACTGCATTACTATTTCCTCAGTATATTCTTTCAGTTGGTGTATGGAATCCTATTCGTAACTGATTGCTGATTTGTTAAAGTTGAACTACCCATATTGGCATGCATCGGTGGAAATCCTACAAACCTATTGGCATTGGCTCTATTTTGAAATAGAATCTAATCAGCAAGAACAAAATGCTAGCAATGACAACAACTATGCCTCAATCCCAAGCAAGTGACTAGAATTTGAATCCATACTACTTTTTTAGTTGCAATTCTCTATGCTCAACCAGGCACCAGTGCAAGCTTGAGTTATTGCTGCATTTCGCTTGGTTCTTGTGCTTTAATCTTGCGTTGTCATTTTTTATTTAACCGTGTTTACATCAATGTAAAGGTTTTGTCAATGCTATATCTTAACCAAAAATCCATTTCTTTGCATGCAGCGCCCATTTTTTGGGTTCAATGGCTCAACTTTTTGATGGACCTGCTTAAGAATAACTGCTCCTGGAGTCTGTCGAACGAACCTCTTGGTATAGCCGCAGCTTAAGACTTCATCTGCTCTCAACTGTGATCGTTTCACGGAAGAAGTAAACCCTTCTGACATCTTCAATGGTGATACTTCTGTACAAGGTCTGTACAACTCGATTGTTGGTTTCGTGGTGCTAAGGAATATAAACTTGTGATGCATATTTCAGAATTAACAGATGCCCAGCATAGGGCTAGTCTTCCAAATTTAGTGTTTCTGTTGTCTTCTACTCTAAACTGAAATCATTCTTAAATAGATCTATATTATGTTTTTATACAAGTCAAAGAGGTACAACCCTATGAATTTATATGTACAGTCCCTTGAACTGAGGGTTAATCTACAAGTTGAAAAAGTACAAACCTACACTAACCATGTTGGAAATGACATGAGTTCCATGGTATCTAATGTCTAATGGCCAGCAGGATACTTTGAAGTGTTTGAGGTTTCAAGGTGTGAACCCTTGGAAACCGTCTCTGGCAGAAATGCAAGGTAAGACTGTGTACAATAGATCCTTGTGGTCGGAGTTCTGTAATTTTGCATTGCTACTATTACGGAAACGTTGAGAGGAAGTAACTCAAATCCTTGGAAACAAATCAACAATGAGGGGGTTATAATTTCTTAAGAACACACAAATGATTTATGTAAAAATTAGAAAGTAAAATGTATTTTTACCAATGTACCTTAAATTAAATAACTTTGAAAAAGAAATAACTCTTTAATGATTTATGTAAAACCAACCCCATTCATTAAAATTGGGATAAAATTGAGAGAAATAAATGTATTCTTGATTTTGAAAAAACATCAGAGGAACCATCGACCCTGAATTGGCATTGAACTTTGATTTCTAATCACCTTTTCTACGTTTCGATTAATTTTATAGCGTACTTGTTATCTTATATCAACATAAACATTAAATAACTCTACCTACGAAGGCTTGAAAAGAACAAATTTTTTTTGTATGCCGTTACTACTCATTTAATGAACATTTATGGGTCAGAGTAGCTTTATAAGTTTAGAAAACTTTGTCTGGCTCCATAAGTTATGCCTCTTGTGGCGTAATTTGTGGATTCTAAAACTGAACTTATTGCCTCCCTCAGCATATCAGTAAGAATTGTTATGTCTTCCGGGGTTTGTTTGGTACGTGGGATAAGGATAATAATCTCAAGATAAAATGTGTGATTAGCTTTATCATACGTTTAATTTAAGGTATTAGCTAATTTCAAGATTATTTTATCCTATTATTCGTACTAACAACCATCAAATTTTAAGTGTAAACATTTAAAAAATTGCCCCAAAATAGAGCGATTTATATGAATGACCCACGAAAAGGAAAATTTCATATATATACAAAAAACTAATTAATTTACGACAAATATAATTCATGTTTTATTTACATAAAAAATAGTCTCAAATCAATAAAACTATACATGGCTATACAACATATTTTGTCAAAAAAGTTATAGAAAGTATACACTACTATACAATATATATTACTTATACATAAGGTATACACTAAATATACATTATGATATACAAATATACATTGACTATACATGCCTCTACAACGAAGATTATTTTTTTGATAATTATTTTAAGTAAAGTGTCCCTCAGTGTCTAGAAGTCTATTTGCATTTGATTTGTGTTGTATTTCTGCTACTAGTTTCTATGCATGTATAATTGTATATGTCCAATCATGTGGTATATTACGATTGTGATAAGATGATTATTTATCGAGATCAAGATGATTGAATATGTCTGACCTTCAAGAACAAATAATTGATCTTTAATTAGATACATGTATTTTATCCTGAGTTTGGTTGGAGTCATTAGGTAGTCATCGAATTATTTATCCCACCATTTATACCTTGGTGATGAGATAAGTTATCTCATATACTTGGTATAACTTACTCTCAATCAAACGACCCCCTTAAAAGTGCAATATAAAGTTGGCTATATAAGAAAAATTAAATGTGATAGATTCAATCCAAAGCTAAGGATTGTTTGATCCTTTGCTTCATTCATCTTTGCAAAAGAAAAACATGCATGGAAATTCTTCAAGGTTATGAGACAATATATGTGCAAGGTATCAAAAACCAGACTAAACATCACTGATCTGACATGGTACTTCATTTAGCTCCTCCTTCAGGAAGCTTGGCTTCAGCATTGGTTGTTTGGGGTTCGGCTCCTCCTTCAGAAGGCCCTGCAGCAGTGGCGTAGGTTGCTGGGCGAGGGCACATCACATTCTTGATCACAGAAAAGTACAGATCAAAATCTGCTTTGTATTTATCGCAGTGTGCTTCAATCCATGTCTCAGCTACGCTGGTGGGCACGCTATCCTGGTTGTCCCGCCCATGCTCTTCAATGGTTGGGCGAATTTCTTCATATACGGCATTGAGCTTCGAAGTGGCTTCAGTTTTTAACCCCTGCATTACATTGGCAAAATGATTTAAAAAATTTACACAAAGCATCATCTTTTTTTTATCCCTTGCATAACATTAGCAAAAAGTATGGATGATAACAACAACAACAACCCGGAAGCATTCTATCCGACTTGCCAACCCCCCTCAAATTTGAGTGTTTCCTTTTCCTCTCTTGCAAGTGCTAGAAAATAGACAATGAGCCAAATCCACTGATAGATGCTAAAAGCATTTCCAACTTCCAAGAATTTTCAACAACACATCACCATTCCGCATTTGAAATCTCCTAGACACTACTATGATGCCAGTACTGTTATTAAACATGTGAAAATCTAACAGACAGAGTTGCTATACTCCAACAGAGGACTCAGGGTGAGAAAGGTGGGAGATCTGGCTAGTCTGGCTAATCAGTAAAACCTTGTGTTGGTGCTATATGTTTTCAGTTGAGAGTTTAACTTACCGGCTCATTTGGACTTTTCACACTAAGGTCTGGCATGCTGCATGTATAGATAATTTTTTTCTCTTTGGATAAGGAAGGCATATATATCATGTTGCAGCAAATCATTAGTCAGATTAGCAAATATTATCAGAAATTGCACAACTTCTTTGCTAGGAAAAGGAATCCGTGTCCACATAAGGAAGGATCAACAAGGAAGACCACAGAATTCCAATTCTTGAGAACCTTCTGAATTTTTTTAAAGAGAGATAAGCAGCTAGTTATGTTTTCACTATGACGAGCATATACTATTTGAATACACAGTAAACATGCTTACTTCATGATCATGAGAATACAAGGTAACGAATTTGTGTGGATGAAAATTCCACCAAGTGAAGAGTATGATATCAGCTCTACTGATAATTGAGAAGCAACAAAAGATCAAAAATACTTTCTGCTCAAAACAGTTGGATAACAAGGAAAGTACACATGCCGTTCTGGTCCGGTTAGATTTTCAGAGTTGCTACAAATATGGCTATAAACAGCAGAAAAAGATATGTGTTCCACAGCGAAGCACATAATAAAATAAAATAATAACCAGAACAATATAAAGCAAACAAAAACGAAGATTGAGGGTATACCATTCCTTTGAGCACATACTTGTATATGGATATATTTATGTAAAGAAGAGCTCATCAAAGCTAAATGGGGTAAAAACATTAGCCTCTTTCCCAACCCATGGGAAAATATGAAAGAAAAAGTCGATAAAGTTGCCTACATCATGGCTTATTACATAGAAAAGGTGATCATACCTCATACTTAGTAACTTCTTCTCGTGCTTCCTTTGATGCAAACAATTTAGCAAAATCTCCATCATTCACTTGCTTACGGCTGGAAGATTTTACCTTCCGCTTGGGAATTCGTTGAGATTTCTTCTTTGGTGTTGAACCAGATCCAATATTATAATTCTTAAATGTGCTGTTACTTGGTTCCAACTTGAACGTAGACCCCTCACTGTCATTCAATATTTTAGTGTGCTCATTTCCTCCACTAGTTCCAGAGATCACTGGCAAAGATTCATCCTCTGCTGAGTCATAGAGTGGAACTTCCTCCACCGTATATCTGCAGTAAGAAAGTCAGATTGAAATAAATATCCAAGAAATAGAAGGAAATGAGTAAAAGCTGTAGCATCCAAACTATAATATCATAGGCAATTTTCTCGGATGGAACTCATTACCTGAAACTCTCTTATTAGTGTTGGCAAATAAGTGAACTGCCTCAGTTAATATCATTTAGTTATAAAGTAAAGCTCAAGTCATCCAACAGTGAACCAAAATCTAACAAGCTTCACCTTTGCTATATTATTTGATCGGTCCCTTATATATTCTCTCTTTTACCTTTTTAATGACAGTGGTGATTGGGTCAACTTGCATGCATCTCAACTAATTCCACCGAGCACTTGCCACCTCCCACTTCATTAACCAGTATAGGTCACACCCTTGGGTGCTCTATCCATACCATACATGTTTCTTACAAGGAGGAAACGAAAGGTTAGCTACTAGGCATGAACCACAATATGACTATAAATGAACTATAGAGCAGTGAGGAGCAAGCCCATCCCAAATGATATCATTTTAGCTTTCCCATTCCTAAGATCCTGGAAGTGGCACTGCTGCATGAACCTGACTACTGGTTTAACCAGTTCGTCGGCAAGTCAAGTAAGCGAAGGTCTGTTCATTTTGTCCCGAAATATCATTTTCGGTCTATCTATCGATTGAACCAGGGGCTGGGCTCTTGTTGACAGACATAAGAATTGGGTTTAAGACTAGGGAAAGAGTAGCTGTACTCATACCTTTTTTTTTATTTTTGGAGAATTAGCTCTACTCATACTTTTGCTTATGGAAAGACATAAGACACCCAATAAAGCATGCAAGTTCTCTTACAAAGCCCTTGGCGGTAACATTTATATATCTCACTGAGCTTAGAATGGTATCACTAATGTTTCTTGAGATAAATTCAAAATTTTGAAGATCTAGAACAATATGTTGAATGCAAGACTACTTCAAGTTTTCTAAAAATAAACATACAGATCAAGTCTCCTCGTTATGAATCTAAAAATCCACTTGGTCTTCCGTAATTGACAATAAAACATTGATTTGTTTATTGAGTTAACAATAATAACACGAGGAAGAGCACACATATCAATAACAAAGAAAAAACAGAAGAACAAGAAGAAGAGGAAGAATACATGAGGAGAAAATTACCAATCTAACACAGCTGTAGACACCTTTATTTAAGATTTTAATTTTCATGACTTACAAGTTTTACAGATCTACGGCTTATTTCATACAGGTATTAACAGATCAAAGCAAATCAAAGTTAACAGAATCAGAACCTTAAGATTTGTACAAAATACAAAAAACAAAGTTGAGCATTACCTGGCATCCCCATCTTCCCAGACATGGTTGTACTCCTGAGCAAAGATAAAAAGGGAACAAAAGAATAAGAAACGAGACTAACAAGACCTGTATCGCATTTAGAAGCATCTATTATGTTTTAGAGAACAGAAGAAAGCTTATCCCAACGGGCTGCTCTTTCCTCCCCTTTCTTTGTTACATTTACCAATATGAGCACTTTTACCACATTCTTTCTCATAAAATTCCATTTGAATTACTTAGTTCTGCTATTTACGTTATAGCTGGAATTACAGCTCCTCCTCAGACAATCTCAAATCAACTGTGAAATCTATAACAGTGTGATAATTTAGAACCCCTTAAGATTGAGTATTCAATGTCTCAGGATTAGAACACAGTGCTCTCATCCTGCAAGATGGTGACAATTGGTTTACATGCTAATTTGAATCACTTCAAAGTGAGGCTTATCAATATCAAGAAGAAACAAAATCCATGATCTCGTTGATCAACCAAGCTTTAAATGAGAAAAGCAAAAAAGACATCTACTACATAGACTTCCATTGTTATGCTCTAGATGTAAACATAACAAGCAATAAGCATTTATCCTGGATTACTTTCTTTTTCAGCCTCAAAAGCAACACACTCTTTATCCTCTGATAAAATTCAAGGCCACTACATTATGGTGTATTTAGGCCCTTGGATGAAGGAAGAAGACATATGTAAAGGAGTAAAAGGAAAATGACTGCAAGACATCGAGAGCTTCACATTTGAGAAGTACAAGATCTTAACAGAAGAAGAAAATGACACTTCCACTAAATCAGTAGAAAAGAAAAAGATATATTCTTATAAGATGTTGCAACTCTGCAACAATTTTAGTACGTATAATTAAAGAACAGAGTATAATCAGAAAAAAGGACTGGGTTTGGTAAGGATACGCCATACTACATCATGTTATTTGCGGACTGTAGTATGTGACTAGCAAATTCAGTCTATATGCATTAATCATTAATCTGTTTGTTGTCTAAATTCTGGGAAAAAGGAATAAGTGAAATGAGGCTAAAAAGGGCATTACAAATTTCATAAGAAACTTAAGTTACCTGGAATCCTTGAGATTTGGCACCCAGAAATATAGAACAGTTTGCAGATCCACATAGACAATGAACAGTTGCACCCCCGTACCATTCAAAATTATAGTCATATGCTAGCTCCATTCCAACGAATATATCTTGTTTAGCAAATATTCCTACCCGTGTTTCCCCTAACACTTGCCATTTCCTGGTTTCACAATTTGGACAGCTGGGAAATTCAGGAACACACAGTATCAGAACTCTCAATCAACACCAACCATAATAATATGCCACTGACTGACCAAGATCTGTATCTTATTTCACTTTTCATCAATTTGACCACAGGCAGCACTTACCATGAATGATTTATGAATCTTGCAAAACTCCCCTTCCGGGTGGCATCAATAAAATAATTAGCATCCAGAGAAATTATGTATGCATCTTTGAGCCCTGCACAAATCATATGAAATTGTAATAGTGATCTGTAGATGCATTGACAACCATCTCTAATGTTGATAACTTACCATGAGCTTCATAAGCCTGAGACCTTTTTTTTGCTTCTTCAGATGATATAACTTCTCCACAGTATTCGATGATAAACTGTCCAGCCTAATAATGTAAAATAGATAGGAATAATTGGTTAATTGAAGCTAATTAAGAGAAGCCATAATTACAGTTGCTGCACTAAGGCCTCTGATATAATCCACAGAAAGCTCATATTTGCTAGGTTCTTTTACTTCACGTGACCATCAAAAAATGAAAAAACTTTTCGTATATGGCGAAACTGTGCTATACAAATTAATGGTCGCGTAAAAATAAAATGGGGGTAGGGGGTGGGGGTTGCCTCAACAGAATTACCTTTATATTCTCATCAGCTAAAAGACCCCAACCACGCCCTTCAGTCCGGAACAACTTCGTTTTTGCATATTCACATTTCTGGAATCTCTGTGGACAGAAAGCAAAACAATTTAAAAGTATATACCTAAAATTATCCAAGAGACACTGTGTTGTTAATAATTATCATTTGCTTTCTACTTAATTCATTTTTCCATATCTTGTATCTTTTGCTTTTGGGGTCTGATATTTTTGATACGAGGGTCTTCCGGGAGCAGTTTCTCTATCTCTCTGAGGTAGTAATAAGATCTGCGTATATTTTACCCTCCCCAGACCCTGTTGTTGTTGTTTATCTAAAAGACACTGTCTCTTTCAAATACGGCACTGAGTAGTATTGAAGCAGTCAACCCCATAGAAGGAATTACAAACATCTCCTCGCAATAGATGAAAGGATAAATTTAAGTGAAGAAAGATTTTCAACATGGAAAGAACTAAAGAACAAACAACAGTTATTTTATATAATATTTTTTTGTTTATAAAGGAATAACCAGGAGCAATTACGCCATACAACAACTGCTCGGAACAAAGCAAGTTCAATCAAACAGAGATCCCCAGGTTCTCAGTGCATCTAATAGATAAACCACTAATTCTGAAGCAGCATTCAATCACACCCCAATGAAATAGGAACAAGCTGTACAAATATAGAGATTGATAGTTGCATTTTATTACAAAAGATCAATCAAACCCAAATATCACACCTTCCCAGAAAACCTTCTTGCAGCCAAATATTTTAAGCAAATTGAGTCACCATTTACAGTTACAGATAGCATATGACCTCTCGAGGGTAGCACATATGCAACGATGACACACTTAGCTGCATGAGCATAGCATGAAAATTTTAGACAGCTCGGCTTCCTCATATCACATAACTATCAAGAAAGAGTAACATATGGTGCTTTTAACAGCCAAAAGATGTTTTTAATCTATCAACAATACAATAGAGCTCCTTTATAGGAGAATTGTCTACACAAAATAAGGAATACTTCCTAGTTACAAGGATGCTTAATAGTACTGTTAGAATAGGAATAGGAACAAGAATAATATTTGCAATCCTACTTAGAATAGGAATACGAATAGTATATAGAATCCTACTAGGAAAAGAATTGTATTATAGTATCCTAGTTGGAAACGGAGTGTAATATAGTAGCTATAAATAAGGTATCAATGTAATAATATAGAGACAACAATTCAACAATATTCTTCTCCTATACTTCTCAAATGGTATCAAAGTTTCTACGGTCCTGGTAGAAAATCAAAGTTAGGCTATTGTATATGACTATTTTCTCATATCTAATTTGCGTAGCACCGTGCATCTTTTCGATGACCACTTTCTCATATCCGATTTATGTAGCACTATGCCATCTTTCCGGTGACTACTTTTTCATATTCAATTTGCGTAGCACAGTGCCATTTTCTCCGGTGACTACTTTCTTATTTGTGTTGGGTTGTGCCGTCATTCCAACCCTATCCATACAATTTCTTTTTTCCCGTAAGGTCATGCTGTCATTGTGATCCTAATGATATAATTTCTATTTTCTAGTAGGGTCATGCCATCATTCCGACCCTACCCATATAATTCTCTTTCTCAGTAGAGTCGTGTCATCAATCCGACACTACCCATATAATTTTATTTCTCAATTTGTGACCACTTTCAGCCATCAAATCTAATAATTTGACGCATGAGCAAGTTCCGACCAGCTTTAAAGTGACTTTCTTGGAGCAATTTTGAGATGACCTATATTGTCATGCTCCATTGACCTTTTAATCAGTTGAACATCAAGAATGTTTTTCTCTATGATGATCTCATGAAAGAAATCTATATGGAGCAACCATCTAATTTGTTGCTCAAGGAGAGTCTGGTAGCCTTGTATATCGATTGTGTAAGTCACTCTATGGTATGAAATAATCTTCTAAGCTTGGTTTGGGAAGTTCAACACTGCAATTCAAGAATTTATTACTCTGTGTATTATCGACATTATGCATCAAATTCAATATTTCATAAAAAGACAAAGATCATTGAGATTGACTAGCATTATGCATCAAATTTAGTATTTCATGAGAAGACCAAACACATTGAAATTGATTGTCAATTTTATAAAGTCGAGTGATCAACTTGCAAATATCTTACCAAGCTCTTCAATAGTCGTCGTATTAATTACATTTGTAACAAGCTAGGTACATATGACTTGCATGCACCAGCTTGAGGGCGAGTGTTAGAATAGGAATAGGAACAAGAATAATATCTACAATCCTACTTAGAATAGGAATAGGAATAGGAATAGTATATAGAATCCTACTTGGAAAAGGATTGTATTATAGTATCCTAGTTGAAAAATGAGTCTAATATAGTATCTATAAATAGGGTCTCAATGTAATAATGTAGAGACAACAATTCAATAATATTCTTCTCCAATATTTCTCACAAGTACAACCATTAAGAATATTCCTTTTTTCTTGATAACTATGTCATTTGATCTAGCTTGCACACCTCGACTAATTCCATGACGTATCCGTTATCTCCACCAACACAAGTACCGAGTAACTTGGTCCACCAAGGCTTAGATAGATAGAAGGCAATCACTTAGTAGTTTTGCCTCCGCTAATTTTGAACTTGAGATCCCATGATTTTCAACCCACTTCATTGAGCACGAAGCCACACCTTCGAGCTTCCATTAAGAATATTTTTTTATAACAATTTGTATAATGAATCCTATACATATACGACAAATCTAGATGCATTCTAACTATTCACAATCAAGGTGAAGATCGTATGCTCCACTCTTTACCATAAAAATACCTAATCTCTAGAATCTTTTGCTAACATAGCGACTTGATTCGATAGATTTGCTAGTGTGAAATAACTAAAAAGGTTAGTTAACATGAAATACTGACATTAAACAATGTGACATTTGCATTGGCCACGTTAGATGTGAAACACGGCATGAGTGCATGATGTAGTGCCCATTTCAAACTTTGTCACATTGTAAGGTGTTGAGGTTTTTCTACCTTGTAACTATCAACTTCAGCACTCTCTTTGCTGGCAGTTTCAAATAAAATTACTTCTATTTATCAAAAGATGTCATGTTTTTATCTTACATAGACTACAAACTACCCAGAATTTTCATTAAAATGGATCCAAATATAAAGCCGGGAGATCTAGGACATGAAAGGAGTGGACAAATGGTCCGGACTTCAAAATATTAAGGGATTAAGTCTTCCTAAAACCAAGACAAAATGAAATAAGTGAAAGATCCGAGAATAAGCACTTGTAAGAAAGAGTATGTGGAGTTATGGATCAAAGAATATAAGGGCTGCTCCTAGCCCGCACAAAACGAAATCACTAGTAGTCCATGAGCACAAACATTGTTGAATAAACCTGTATCTTAGAACAGTAGTACAGTACGGAATTGCCAAAGTGCGAAGACTGATCCCAGGAAAGGTGAAAAAGGATAAGCAACAAATAAACACTCATAAAGCAATAGATGCAGCAAACAGTTTGTCTTAGGCCTCCAATCTGATGATTCATCTCAAGAGGGTAGATTAGAGGGAAAAACATGACAAAGGATACTAAGAAAGAGGTTGCTTGATAGAAGACTTGTAAAAAAAGGTTATTTAGAGTAGAAGTTAGCTTCTTCCAGCCATCTAGAATTTACCTTTGCCAAATTGATACGAACCCCTGAAGCCTTACTGGTTGATAGGGAACAATGCTTAAAATAATAGTCGGAGTTCTACTTGGGTATAAAGAGTCCCATGATATGTAATGGAAAAGGGCAGCATTAGGAGACAGCTAAAGAAGAAATTATAGAAGTAAAAGCATGGAAAGTTGAAAAGATAAAAAGTGGATAAAGCTCTAGCACACGAAATATACGAGGAACACAAGTGGAAGACTGCATAATAAGATGGTTTAAAGCTAGTTTTAGGAATGGGTTACGGTAGAATAGTTTTGGGAATCGACATTTTGACGGGTTCTTGGTTGAATTGTTTCAGGACTGCATAAAATGCATCTTTTTCCCCCTTTTTCTTCTCTTTTTTCTTTTTTTCTATTCCTTTATCTTTTTTCTTTTTTCTTTTTTTTTGATGAAGTAAGTAGTTTTCTATTAAAAGGCATCAAGAAGATGCAAGGCAAAAAAATTTACAGCAAAAGAAGCTGTTTGCTCTTGTACAATAATTAACTAAATAACTAAAGAGCAAACATAGTCCAAAAATAATCAGCAGTGGTCAGAGGGGCCTGATTGAACCAGCTATATAAGAAGATCAAGCAGTTGGATTTGAGATTGTGATTAGGAATTGAAATCCCATCAAAACATCTACGATTCCTTTCATTCCAAATGCTCCAAAAGATAGCAGCAGGGACCATACACCATGTTTTTTTGATGGATTTCCCGACATACCAAGAACACCAGCTCTCATAGGCATCTTTAATGGTGTTTGGCATGACCCAGGCAATTCCAAAGTCTGATAAGAACATACTCCATATGCCAGTTGTTACTTCACAATGCAAAAATAGATGCCTAACACTCTCCAACACTGCCTGATGGCACATGTAACATTCATTTTCAACCTAAATTTTTCTTTTGCTAAGATTATCTTGGGTAAGGCATGCTTCATACAAGGCAGTCCAGACAAAATAAATTATCTTTGGGGGGCAGTTTAGATTTCCATATAAGTTTTCATGGCCATTTGTCAATCAATTCCTTGTTAGAACATAAATTGTCATATCCCCATTTGACCGTATATGCTCTATCTTTTGATTCTCCCCATTCCAACTTGTCTTGTAAATGGGAGTTGACCTTAACATTCGATAATCTTGAAAGCAATCCCAACAAGTCATTTAACTCCCAGTCCTGAAACTCCCTTCTGAACTGTGGGGTCCAGGAGTTGTCTTGCCAATACTAAGAAATAGTGGATTCCGGATTGTTGGCAATTTGAAAAAGGGTTGGAAATTCATCTTTCAGACTCTCTGCCCCTAACCACCTGTCTTTCCAGAAAGAGATACGATCTCCATTACCCAGCTTAAGTGAAGACTTGGGTTGGAACTTCCCCCGTAGCTTTGAAATGTGTTTCCAGGAACCCGAGCCATGTGGTTCTCAGCTTTGGCTTGTGCAACAATTGCTTTCCACCCCATATTTTGCCTGTATGACAGCTTTCCATAGCCCAGGATTGTCTATGTTGTATCTCCAATGCCATTTCATTAACAAAATCTTGTTGTGCAAGAGTAAATCTTTAATCTCTAGTCCACCATGACTCTTAGGCAGAATGACTCTCGGCCATTTAACCAGATGATATTTGTGAGTGTCATTGTTATCTTCCCATAAAAAATCTCTTTTTAACCGATCAAGTCTTTCCTGAATCTTAGTTGGTAATGGAAATAGGGACATGAGGTAGGTAGGAATGTTGTCCAACACACTATTGATGAGTGTGAGTCTGCCACCAAAAGAGGGATATTGCATTTTCCAGGAGGCCAATTTCCTTTTAAATTTTTCAATCACTCCATCCCAAATATTCAAAGATTTGTACCTAGCTCCCTGTGGAAGTCCCAAGTATGATGTAGGGAAAGTACCCACTTTGCAGCACATAACTTCTGCTAGCTCCTCCAAGTTTGGACCGTAATTATCGGGTATATGATACTTTTCAGCATATTCATACGAAGGCTAGATATAGCTTCGAAGATCAATAAAAGTGACATTGAGATACCGGACTTGTGCTTTATCAGCTCCACAAAAAATCAGTGTGTCGTCTGCATAGAGAAGATGAGATAATGTTACACAATTGCCATCCGAGTTCCCCACTTTACAACCTTCATCCAGTGCAGGTGATTAGGTTTGTGTAACATTTTACTAAGCCCTTCCATAGCCAGGATAAATAAGAAGGGTGAGAGGGGATCTCCCTAGCCAAGACCTTTTTAGGGAGAGAAAAAACCAACAGGTCCGCCATCAATTAGAATTGAGTACTTGACTATGGTGATACAAAATTTGCTCCATCTAATCCAGCACTCCCCAAATCCCATTTGTTGATTATGTTGATCAAGTATGCCCAATTAAGCTGGTCAAAAGCCTTCTCAATGTCAAGTTTGAAAAGTAGACCAGGTTGCCCAGACTAACTTTTCCAGTCTAAAGTCTCATTAGCTATAAGGGTTGCATCAGTGATCTGCCTTGTTTTGATGAAGGCATCTTGGTGTCCTGAAACAAGATTCCCTATCACTCTTTCTACTCTTTCAGCCAGGGTCTTGGAGGTAATTTTGTAGACACTACCAATCAAGCTGATTGGTCTGTAATCCCTCAACTCAGCAGCTCCTTTCTTTTTAGGGATTAGAGCTATAAATAAGGCATTGCAAGATCTGATCAGATTTCCGTTATGATGAAAGTGCTGGAAGGCTCCTGTGACATCATTTTTTATCACCACCCAAGCTTTCTGGGAAAAAGCCATAGTATAGCCATCTGGGCTTGCAACTTCATCAAGAGCACAAGCTTTAATAATCGCCAGAACTTCTTCTTCTTCAAATGGTCTTTACAGTCCCTCTTTCTCTTCCCTCGCTAGTGTTGCAACATCTTCCAGCCTTATTGAAGGTCTCCAACTTTCATTTTCGGTGTATAGATTTCGGTAGAAGTCTAAAATTTCAGATCTGATTAAAGCTTTGTCTTTAGTGACCGCATCTCCAATTCTGAGTGTGTCAATGCAGTTAGATCTTCTATTGGAGTTGGCAACCTTTAGAAAGAATTTGGTATTCCTGTCCCATTCTTTGAGCAAAAGACATCTTGACTTTTGCCTCCAAGAGACTTCTTCTGCTTTAGCCAATTGTTGTATCTCCATTTGCAGCCTCAGAGAAGTAGATTTTCCCTCCATAGAAAGAGCTCTACCTTCGGAATATTGCTGCAATAATGGAAGCTCCTCCAAGGCTCTTGCCCTTCTGGTTGCTATTCTACCAAATTCTTCTTTGTTCCAAATTGAGAGATCTTTCTTAAGAAGCTTCAATTTGGTCATCAGAATAAAGTCAGGATTGCCGTTGACTTCATAGCTTTGCCACCAATTCTTGATCTTTTCCAAGAAACCATTAGAATTTAACCACATGTTCTCAAACTTAAAGTATGATAGAGTTGAATCCCAATCCCCACTTTCTAGCATTAACGGAAAATAATCCGATATGACTTTTGGGACGGCAACCTGTTTAATCTTTCGAAAAGTGTCATTCCATTCTGATGATACTAGAAACTTGTCTATCCTTGAGGGTTGGATTAACTCCTCCCCTCTAGACCAGGTGTAGTGAGCCACTTGTAGTGGAAGATCAACTAAGCAAAGATCTTGTATAATATCTGAGAATCCTGTCATTGCCCTTGATCTTCTAACACAATTGTGTCTTTCACTTTCAAACCTACAAACATTGAAATCACCTCCAATCACCCATTGTCCATCCCAGATTCCTCTAACAGCCCCCAATTCATGTCATAACTCTTCTCTTTCGCAGTTTGTGTCTGGGTCGTACACTCCTGTAAAGCAAAAGTTGAAATTTTCAATGGTGCTTTCCAGCAAACTTGAAATAGAGTGGATTCCCTGATGAATTTCAATGCACTTCTGCAATCTTTTGTCCCACATAACAACGATGTCTCCCCTAGTACTGCTGGCTTTGAGTTCTTCCCAGTCAGCCCATCTTGAACCCAATTGCTGTCTTGCTAAAGTCCTATCCCAATTTTCCAGTTTTGTTTCTTGGAGACAGAGAATATCCGCCTTCCAGTCTCTTATTAGTGATTTGATGGTGTTCCGCTTACCCCTGTCATTCAACCCCCTAACACTCCAACTTAGAATTTTGACTTTCATCCTATCAAAGACTGATATTTCCTCCCCTGGTGCTTCATCACCTTCCCATCATAATTCACCAGGCATAGAAGCCTTTTGGCCTCTATTTCCTCCTCCTTTTTAGATTTCCTAATTGGGCCTTTGGGTTTCTGATTACTCTTTTGGAGCAGTCTACTTTCTTCCATTCGTAGGATCATATCAAGTATTTCATGCTCAAACCCTTTGATATTTATGCCGAATGCCTTGCATGCTTTCCCCAACACTAGTTTAGTCCATCTGGAAGTCTCAATTACATTAAGATTCTGAATTTCTTCAGTCTGATCATACCACCAGGGGAGAGAGGGGCAATCATTCCCGGAGAGTAGAGAAAGATCGGAATTTGATTCGATACCCAGAAAAGAATTACCTCCAGAAAATAAATGCGGAAAACAGATTGTGAAATTCCTTTGATCAGCTTCATCCTCTGCTTCTAGTTCATAATCATGGGTGGGAGTGATTTCTTTATCATTATTATTATTGATAGTTTTCTAGTTCTTTTTTTATATAAGCATCAACCAGAAAAGCAAGTTGCCGGAGTTTTTTTCTCTATCCTAGGTTGTTGATCAAAGGGAAGAACTTGAGCATCCCTACGAAACCAGTTAGCCCTTTATTGGCTTATATGGAAGTAGTCTCTAGTTCCAAAGAAGTGTTTCTAACTTTTCTTAAAAGTTATACAAACAAACCAAACTAATGAATAAATATCATTCAAGAGCTAAAGAAATCACATTAACAACAATCTAAAGCTTTAAAATAACACTAGGAAAGGTAATGGCTTCATATGGCTTTTTTGAGCTTATCATGAAGATTTCAAAATACCACTACTTTCATGCTCTTTCTCACCACATAATTGTAACACAAATTTGGTGCACTACCCATAAAATCTGTTGTAAGTTGGATATCGATAAGACCACTGTAAAAGCATACTAAAAAAAGGAAACATCATAGAAATGTTCAACTCATTAAACAAATCATATTTACCTGATTTCTGCAAGTCTCACCACATGGACAGTATCCCGGTGTACATTCCGTGTTGGTTATTACATTTAAGCATCTTTCTACACACGCACTTTCCGGATCACTTGCATCATACTTGCAGTCACAGATAGCAATATCATCTTCTTTCAATTTCTTATGTCTGCATGCCATTAGAACATTCCAATTAAAATTGACTAACTAAAGCCAAGATGAATGATAATTGATCCAAATCAAGGTCAACTAATCTAGGTATGCATCTTGTAGGGCGCAAGTTTCTTTCCCTTCTTTTTGATGATTTTTTGGGATTCAAGTTAAGACATCAGAAGATTCAATCTTGAAAGCCAAAAGCTATGAATCACATAATGAAGAAGGACAAAAAAAATGAAACAAAGACTTATTTCTCTACCACAGAAAGAAACTAATTTTCCATTTCTCATTTTTATAGAACAAGGGAAAAGATAAAACATTAGTTTCAACTCATAGAAAGTTCTTCCTTTTAATCTTTACCAGATAATCATAATCCGTAGTTCAAATTTCTTATTTACTCATTTTCTTGACATTGAACTCATACTCCCAGGCCATCCTTGGCACAACATGGAACAAGGTACAATAATTTATCAAATTTAATCTCTTTTTGTTAGTCAGTGGTTTATGAAAGTTTTGTCTTAGAAGTGAACAATAGCAACAACCAATCTCTTTTGGATAGCTATAGAATCTAGCTCTTAGATACCCAAACTAACTATTCGGACCATGACTAATTGACTATAATCAATATTCCATCCAAGTGGTACTCACAATTGCAAATGACATCACAATAATTTAGAAGTCTAAGCAACAGCAAACAAGTGTATGAAAATGAACTTCAAAGTTTAAGGATTATCAAAAGAAAGAGTGAGGTTAACTGGTGGGGAGATAATCATTAGAAGTGGAAAACAAAGGATTTGATCTCACTTTCGCCCTAAAAACTCATTTTGAGTGATATGAATAAATGGTGTCACTCCTTCCGGCAGTTGGACCTTCAAAAAAGAAAAAATAAATCACCTCAGTACTTGATGTAAATAGAATGGCGTATTGTAATGAAAAACCACTTATATATAAGCAAAGGGGCTCCGTTTATTATACTGGCTCAATAAACATTTTTATATGGACCTCGTGAGTCCTCCATGAGTCCCAACTATCCGACACAGGAAGCAGTGTATACATAGCATATGCATTTGCATTTCATTTCATCATCTTTACATTACATGTTGATTTGTAGTGGTGAAATTGTAAAGTGATTATGATAGTAGCTTGGTCCCTCCCTGCTTGATTGAGTTTGACTCAAAGAGATGGTGCGCTATGTTTTGTACTTATTGTAAGATTCTGATATTTGTTCGTTCCAGATAGTGCTTCTAACTTGATCTATTGCCGTCTTTAGTTGCTAAACTGTCTCTAAATTGAGATGTTATTTCTAATATATATGACTAAGTGTCAAATAGAGCAGTGTAGGACCAACCTTCATCATTGCTTCACTTAAGGGTTGATCGACAATGCAACTGTGTACACGTGAACTTTCTATGTTGTACAGGTTCTGGCCCTGGTGCGAGTAGTAGGTAATTTTGGTTTCGAGTTGGAGCTAGTCGAAGTCCTTGAGGTAGCTTGCATGTCCTTACCTTTTAGACAGTCATAGTATTCCGAATCTCGTTCATGTTATTCTAAAAGCTTTGGACTATGTCACCAGATTTAAGGATTGTAGACTATATTTTCTGCACTTATATATATTCTATAAAAGTTTGACTTTAAGACTTATTTCTGCTACTTCTTACTTTTATTTCTGCGTTGTGATGAATATTAAGTTTGGATAAGACTTGGCTTACCTATAGATGGGTTAGGGTAGGTGTCATCGTGACCTTGGTGTTTGGGTTGTGACAATTTCCAAAGCGAATATTGTCTTTGTGTAAAATGTTGCATGTTCTTCCAAATTTGACATGATGTAAAAAAGTTTGATATTGCACCTTTCATTCTTATTCCAATATCTTCTTGAATGGATCTTCCTTTATTTCTGTCTTTCCCTTGCAATCTCATTGTCACTTGGAGTGGGTAGTTTAGAATTACAACAGTTCCTCAGAACATACAGTAATAAGGGCCCATTTAGCCATGAAAATTGTGAGTACTTGGAAAAAATAGCTTTTATTTCAAAGTGAAAACAATATTTGAAAATTGGAGTTGTGTTTGTCCATGAATGAAAATAGAAGTTGTTTTTAAATTTTTGTGAGTTATTTGGAGTGAAAACAACTTTTCGGCATTTTTCAAATTCCGAAATTTTCCAATTTTTTATGGCCAAACATGATTTCTGTAATTCAACTTCGCAAAAAAATTATAAAAGATTCACGGACAAACACCCACTAAGTCCATGCAACATCACACTTTTAAATTTTACAACAGGCGTGAAAAAGAGTAACAGATAACATGAACTTAGGCGTACCACATTGCTTTTGTCTTCGCTTGAATGCAGCATCTATGCAATCTCTGTCAGAAACCTGGAAACTCCAAAAACTTGACATAATAAAAGGTTTTCATGAGTTTCATACCCAAGCACAAGATCTCACAACAACAACAACAACAATATACCCAGTGAAATCCCACAAGTGGGGACACAAGATCTCACACACGCACAAAAAAAAAAGGAGTAGCCATTAATGGGTGGCATCAGCTAAAAATTGTCCATTTTGTGCTTCCAGTTCTGGAAATGCAAATGTAACTCACGATAAGAAAATGTTCATTTTCTTACTTTTACATATGAATAAATAAATATTTGAAAAGTCTGATTTCCTTCTACCAAGAATCTCGCCCCACTAAAAAGCTTGAAAACCAAATTATTCAAAGGCGAAATCTCTCAAAAAACAGAATTACCAATGTCTGTAAACATTAATATTTTAGTTAAAATAAATATTAACCCTTTAACATTTTTTTTTTTTAAAAAGCAAATTTTTCAAAAGCAGTTTCACTCAATTCCTCTGACTGGAATTCCTCCAACACCAGTAAATGTTTTTAAACATTCGATAAAATCAGATTTCAGCATTCAACCAAAGAGATATATGCACAAAAATCTTGAGAGGGAAAAAAATAGGTAGAACAATCTATGCTATAAAAATGGGTTAATTCAATGTCAGTAAACATAAAATGAGGAAAAAAAATTAGTTCCAAATACTATACACTGAGGTATCAAATGAGTGCTCCACATATTTATTTTTAAAAAAAATAAATGGGAAAGGGGATTGTAAGGTGGGCAATGAACCCAATCAACAAGATAAAAGATTCAGGTAGTGAACGAACTAAACTACTAAGATTTCCCGAGTGCTCCAATATATATGTTTAAGGTTTGGGGGAACCTAAACCCATAAAAAAGAACAACAACCAGTGGAATCCAACAAGTGGGGTCTGGAGAGGGTAAAAAAATGTACGCAGACTTTACCACTACCTCATAGAGATAGAGAGCATGTTTCAGAAAACCCTCGTCTCAAAAATCAAGCCCCATAAGCAGAAGATAATAGATATGGAAAAAAGGCAAAGAAAAGAAAAGAGGAAAACGATTAATCATGAAAAGCATGATAGTATGTAAATACACTAAAAGTAACAAATATAAGACGGATAATAACCCCACAAGATATAAAGACACGATTAATCCTACTAACCTACTATAATCACACGACCAGACATCAACCCACCCCTACTAGCCTATCATCCTTCTACCCTAATACGCGACCTCCACTCCTTCTTATCTAAGGTCATGTCCTCGGTGAGATGAAGTTTCATCATATCTTGTCTAATCACCTCCCCCCAATACTTCTTCGGTCTACCTCTACCACTTTGTGAAACCCCTAACTCCAACCTCTCGCACCTCCTGACAGGAGCATCCGTACTTCTTCTCTATACATGTTCAAATCATCGCACTCTCGCTTCTCTCATTTTGTCGACCACAGGGGTCACCTCTAACTTCTCCGAATGATCTCATTTTTAATCTTATCACTCCTAGTATGTCCACACATCCATCTCAACATCCTCATCTCCACGACTTGCATCTTCTGAACATGTGATCTTTTGATTGGCCAACACTCAACCCCATATGACAAAGACGGTCTAACCACCATTCTGTAAAACTACCTTTAAGTTTAGGTGGTATTTTTTCATCACACAATACTCCGGAAGCAAGCCTCCATTTCATCCATGCTGCCCCTATACAGCGTGTGACATCATCATCAATATTGTCACTACTCTGGATAATGGACCCAAGATATTTAAAGTTTTTCCTCTTAGGAATAGATTGAGCGGCAAGCTTTCATCCCTTACGACACTGAATTTGCACTCCAAGTATTTTGTTTTGGTCCTGCTCAGTTTGAACCCTTTGCATTCCAAAATATGTCTCCAAACCTCCAATCTATCATTAACTTTAGCTCGAGTTTTATCAATCAGTACAATATCATCCGCAAATAGCATACACCATGAAAGCTCCTCCTGAATAAATCGTGTCAGTTCATCCATTACTAAGGCAAAAAAAAGAAGGGTTTAACACAGATCCTTGATGAAGTCCCAT
Organism: Solanum aculeatissimum; assembly: GCA_038996855.1. Classification (NCBI taxonomy): domain Eukaryota; kingdom Viridiplantae; phylum Streptophyta; class Magnoliopsida; order Solanales; family Solanaceae; genus Solanum; species Solanum aculeatissimum. The sequence goes on along the minus strand of JBCEWC010003026.1, from coordinate 10,535 downwards.
CCCAACAGAAAAATACTCTGAGTCTTCCCCCACCGTTCTTACCCAAGTTTTGGCTCCTTCATACATGTCCTTTATTACCCTAATATACACCATTGGAACACCTTTCGCCTCTAGACACCTCCATAGGACATCCCTCGAAACTGTCATAAGCCTTTTTAAGATCAATGAACACCATATGAAGGTCCTTCTTTCTTTCCCTATATTTCTCCACTAATCTCCGAACAAGATAAATTGCTTCAGTAGTCGATCGCCCCGACAATCCAAACTGATTCTCAGAAATAGACACTCTTTTTCTCACTCTCTCCCAAACCTTCATAGTGTGACTTAACAACTTGATACCCCTGGAATTGCTACAATTTTGAATACCACCCTTGTTCTTGTACAATGGAACCATCATACTCCTCCTCCATTCATCAGGCATCTTAACAGTCTTCGTAATAGCATTGAACAACCTAATCAACCACTCCATACCATCCTTGACCATGCTCTTTCGAAAATCCACCAGAATCTCATCGGGCCCGATCACCCTCCCTCTGTTCATCTTAGTAATAGCATGTCTAACCTCCTCATCTCTAAAACGCCTGCAATAACCAAAATCATGATGACTATCGAAGTGTACCAACTCACCAGCTCAATATCTCTATGTCCTCTCTCATTTAAGAGTTTATGAAAGTAAGCTTGCCACCTTAGCTTAATGGAAGTCTCATCCACCAACACCTCATCCGCCGCATCCTTGATGCACTTCACTTGGTCCAAGTCGCGAGCTTTCCTATCTCGCTTTTGTGAGCATATACAATCTCTTGTCCTCGCCTTTATCACTTAGCTCCACATACAAGCGCTCAAACGTTGTTGTCTTAGCACTCGTTGCCACCGTCTTCGCCGTCTTATAGATATCCTTAAGCCTTCGCTTTTCATCCTCCTCTCTACACTCTAATCACTTCGTATAAGCACTCTTCTTACCTTTCACTTTGCCTTGAACTTCTCAATTCCACCACCAATCACCCCAACGTCCACCAAAAGCCCTTCTCGAAACCCCTAGTACCTCGGTAGCTACTTTTCTAATGCAACCAGCCGTAGTGTCCCACATGGTGTTCACATCTCCGCTATTACATTAAGCCCCTAAACTACTTAACTTATCTCCCATTTCCTGAGAAAAGCCAGGAGTTAGGCCTCGCCATCTGATCCTCGGTTGGGCATAGATAACCTTCTTCTTCTTATCCCTCTTAATCACCAAATCCATCACTAGAAGCCTATGTTAAGTGGAGAAATTTTCACTCGGAATAACCTTGCAATTCTTACAAAGACTTTTATCGCCCTTCCGAAGAAGTAATCAATTTGAGTCTTAGTTACCGTACTACGAAAGGTAATCAAGTGATTTTCCCTCTTCAGGAAATATGAGTTAGCAATAACCAACTCAAAGGCTTTGGCAAAATCCAAGAGAGAAGTCCCACCTCCATTCCTCTCCCCAAAACCAAGCCTCCATTAACATCGTCAAACCCGCTAGAAGTTGCACCGATATGTCCATTAAAATCTCCCCCAATGAAGATTTTTTCTGTATCTGGTATACCTCTCACAACCTCATCCAACGCTTCCTAAAAGAGCTTCTTGACTTCCTCATCCAAGCCAACTTGAGGCGCATAAGCACTAACTACATTCACTACATGACTACCGACCACAAGTTTAATAGACATTATCCTATCATTAATCCTCCAAACCTCAACTACATACTCGCTAAGGTTTTCATCTACAAGTATGCCTACTCCATTTCTATCCTTAGAACCATGAGTACCATAATTTAAACCCGTCTACGTCTCGAACTTTGGTACCTACCCATCTGGTCTCCTGAACGCACATTATATTAATTTGCCTCCTCTTAAGACTCTTCACTAGCTCTAAGAATTTCCTGTAAGTGATCCTATGTTCCACGTCTCTACTCTTAGCTTAAGTAATCCCGTGCCCCTCTTACTCTTATTACCCCTAGCCTCCGACCCCAACCGACAACATGACCCTAATCCACCATCAGATCCCAAAACCACTAAACTAAGAACATATAATTCACCAAACTACAAAAGATACAATCTTTTCCAAATCCACAACTCAACGATACAAAACACTAAAATATAAAGTATACTTTATAATACTCCAACAACTAGATACAAAAATCAAGACGAGTACACGAGATGCAAATGAATAAAAGGGACAGAAACTATATGGAAACAGGCAGCACAATACAATATGTAAGCTCACAAATATAATAACAAAACAAAATATAATAATAAATAGTAAATCTAGCAATATATGGTCAATCTAGAAATAAATGGCAAAAGGCAACAAGCAAGAAGCCACAACACAATATGTAAAAGGCAAGAAATAAATGGTAATTAAAAGGATATAATTAATTAAAAATAGTAAATAGAAAGACATTTGGAAAGTATCACCTGGAATTGCTAAATGTCGCCGGAAAATATTGGACTCGCCGGAGACTGGATGAAATCTTGATTCTGGCCGGGATCTCTTGTGGAAGACACTGAAATCCAATTTTGCCGGAGAAAACAATTCCGCTGAAGAGAGAAGTCGTCGCCGGATTAATGTCACAAATCTGGTGTAAATACGCAAACCCTAGGAAAATCTTGAATAGAAACAACAAATCTTGAAGGGGAACGCTACAACTCCACGCTCTGCCACTGTGTGTTTTCAACGACGCCAAAAATGAGATCGGCGCGATAGAGAGTTCAACAGAGATGAGGGAGAAATCGTCGAAAATAAAGAAGACAAAAGAAGTCGCCGGAGATCAGAGATCCGAAGACGCAGAGAGGTCGTCAGAGAATGCACGTTGTCGTAGGTTGCGAAGAAATCGCCGAAGCTATGGCGATTCACTGAGATGTTAAAATTTTGCTCTGATGATTCAGTGAGATTTCGTCGTCGACGTCGTCCAGAGGTTTGCAAGTTCTCGCCAGAAAATTCAGCTACAATGAGCCCGAGAAAAATCAAGGGAAAGTTTGGGAAAAGTCCAAAATAAGAAGTGTAAATGAAATAAAATAATAATTGTCTAGGTTATTAAGGAAAAAGAAAAAATATTATTATGTTTCTAATATTTAAGACTTTGAAATTAACTAAAATTTTGATTAACAGATATTTTTCTAATAAAAGTTTGTAATATAGCAAATTTAAAAAGAAAAACAGTAATTAAAATTACGTTGCAATATTAAACTACTTTTATATTTAGGAGTCTTTTTTAAAATTAAATTTTAATCAATTAATTATTTAACTTCTAACTATTCAACTCCAAATTATTACTTTATGTATTCAGAAGATGCAGGTCGCGGAGATGAGGATGTTGAGATAGATGTGTGGACATACCAGGAGTGATAAGATTAGGAATTAAACCATTTGAGAGAAGTTAGAGGTGGCCCCTGTGGCTAACAAGATGAGGGAAGCAAGACTGCGATGGTTTGGACATGTGCAGAGGAGAAGTACTGATGCTCCTATTAGGAGGTGCGAGAGGTTGGATTTAGGGGCTACACAGAGGAGTAGAAGTAGACCAAAGAAGTATTGGGGGAAGTGATCAGACAAGATATGGCGACACTTGATCTCACCAAGGACATGACCTTAGATAGAAAAGAGTGGCGAGCGTGTATTAGAGTAGCAGGCTAGTAGGGATAGATTAGTAGGTTTATCTGTCTTATATTTGTTGAATTTATTGTATCTACCTTCTATCATTGTTTTCGTTATTAGTCGGTCTTCCTTGTTTTTCCTTTCCTTTTCTTTGTTTTCGTATCTAGTTTATTTTGCTTATGGGTTTTTGAGACAAGAGTTCCCCGAAAACAGTCTCTCTACCTCTACGAGGTAATGGTAAGGTTTGCGTACATTTTTACCCTCCCCAGACCGCACTTGTGGGATTCCACTGGGTATGTTGTTGCTGTTGTTTTATTTAATTTTGTTTATATGAATATTGTATTTATTTTAATGGCAAGTACTATTTACATATAATTTTAAGATTAACATGACAAACACATGCAAAGCACGTGCACTAAACTAGTGAAAAAAAAATCGAGAGCTCCGAGGAATTGGGTAACAACAAAAGCAATTCCATTCGGGGTTGCTCAAATGGTAAGCCCCCTCACCCCACCCTTGAGTTTGTAGGTTTGAGCAGCCAACGGATCAAAGGGGGGAATGGGTAGGAGTGTGCAAAAATTGAACCGACCGATAAAAATGTTATTGCTTTATTGTTATTGGGTTATTAGGTTATCGGGTTTTTAATGGTTTTGGAAAAAAAAATTATTGGGTTATCGGTTCGATATCGATTTCTACTATTGGGTTATTGGGTAAATCGATAACCCAATAAGATTATAATAATTTACTATTTTATCCCTCCGTAAATATTAAATATTAGTATTTAATAGTAATAAGACACTATTGTAGTACTTTACCTATTTTAATCTTTACCATACTTAAGTAATTAGTTACCCACTTTAGTATTTAGTCTTTACTCTTTCGTACTCTATCTATTTTTATTAATGCAAATTCTCATTATCAACCTTATCGGGTAAACCGAACCGTTAAGGACTTAGAACCGATAAATCGAAAACCGATAAAAATTATCTTATTGGTTTGTTATTGGTTTAACATATTTAAAAACCAAAAACCGATAAACCGAACCAATAATGTTTAAAACCGAACCGACGATGCACACCCCTAGGAATGGGTAATGACAAAAGCAATTAAGCACCCTACACCCCAACCTTAAGTTTGTGAGTCCAAGTCACCGAACGAAGAAAAAAGGGGCGGAAGTTTCAAGGGGCGGCAATTCCGAGCAGCGACAGTTCCGAGGAAGGGGTAACAACTAAAAAAGAAAAACTGTGAGTGAAATTTCTCCCAAATCAGGTAAATATTCCTAAAAAATTGAAAACATCAAAATGTGCCATTCAACCAAAAAAATATAGAAACACAAAAATCATGAAAACAAATCTATGCAAAAAAGGGGTTAATTCAATGTGGGTAAACATGGAAACTAGTTCTAAGTACAAATACACTGAGCTTCACATATATGATTATAAAGGTATAGAAAAAAAGAGAGAGAAGATTGAGAGCTTACCTGTTGATGGTAAATAAGCTTCTCCAAAATCTAAATAATCATTCTTTGCCTCTTCTAAAATATATATACATATATGTGTTTGTTGAGGAAAAATAAACTAGATTCTAGGGATTCTAAACTAAAAGCCAAGAGGGTTTTAAGGTAGAAGACAAATTAGGGGTTTTTTAAATTTTGAAGACTGCTACGACGTCGTCCTGGTTTGAAGAAGGTTTATACGAATATGTTAAAATGAAATAATATTAGAAATATATAGTATTTTTAAAAAACAATTAAAACACTATAAATCTCATTAATTGAGAATTTATAACATTTGAAAAATGTATTTATTAAAATTTGAAAGTACTAGTCTACCGTACGTGTTTTGCACGTGCGTCGCTCATCAATCAATAAAGTTATACATAAAAAAATAAGATTATCAAAAAGTAGAAAATACATTAATGTTATATCTATCTAAATGATATAAATACATATTGTACTTAACTATCTTAGTCTTAGAGGAAAATTTTTAAATAAAAATTCTAATATTTAAAAAAGTTGAGAGCTTCTACGAATTGGGTAACAACAAAAGCAATTTCATTCGGGGTTGCTCAAATGGTAAGCCCCCTCACCCCACCCTTGAGTTTGTAGGCTCAAGCCACCAACAAATCAAAGGAGGCGGAAGATCCTAGGAATGGGTAATGACAAAAGCAATTCCCTTCGGGGATTGCTCATATGATACGCACCCTACACCAACCTTAAGTTTGTGATTCTAAGACACCGAACGGAGAAAAAAGGGGTGGGAGTTCCAAGGGGCAGGAATTCCGAGCAAGGGGTAACAACAACAACCAAAAAAGAAAAACTAAGTGAAATTTCTCCCAAATCAGGTAAATATTCCTAAAAGAATTCCAAAACATCAAAATGTACCATTCAACCAAAAAGATATAGAAACACAAAAATCATGAAAATAAATCTATGCAAAAAAGGGGTTAATTTAATGTGAGTAAACATAAAAACTAGTTCTAAGTACAAATACATTGAGCTTCACATATATGGTTATTAAGGTATAGAAAAAAAAGATAGAGAAGATTGAGAGCTTACCTGTTGATGGTAAATAGAGTTCTCCAAAATCTGAATGATCATTCTTTGCCTCTTCTAAAATATATATACATATACATACAAAAATTGTGCATGTGTTTGTTGTGAAGAAATAAAGCCAAGAGGGTTTTAAGGTAGAAGACAAATTTGGGGGTTTTGAAATTTTGAAGACTGCAAATGGGTTTATACGAATATCTCAAAATGAAATAATATTAGAAATATACAGTATTAGTATTTCAAAAAAACAATTAAAACATTATAAATCTGATTAATTAAGGATTTATAACATTTGAAAACGTATTAAAATTTGCAAAGTACTAGTCTACCGTACGGGCTTTGCACGTGTGTTGCTCGTAAATCAACAAAGTTATACATAAGATTATCAAAAAGATATAGAAACGCAATGAAAGCACTATAAATCTGATTAATTGATTTAAAAACGTATTAAAATTTGAAAAGTACTAGTCTACCGTACATGCTTTGCACGTGTGTCACTCGTCAATCAATAAAGTTATACATAAAAAATAAGATTATTAAAAAGATATAGAAACACAATTAAAACACTATAAATCTGATTAATTGAATTGAAAAAATATATTAAAATTTGAAAAGTACTAGTATACCATACGTGTTTTGCACGTGTGTCGCTCGTCAATCAATAAAGCTATATATAAAAAATAAGATTATCAAAAAGTAGAAAATACGTTAAAATGTTACATCTATCTAAATGATATAAATACATAATTGTATTAAATATGCTATCGTCTTAGCGTAAAAATTTTAAATAAAAATTCTAATATTTAAAACCTTAAACCAAATATTAAAGAATAAATATAATATTTTTATTTTGTTATACACATATGTTTTATTCAAAACAATTTTTTTTTATTTGAACTATGTGTATTAGAACTTTTAACATAATTCAAATAAGAAAAACTTAAGGATCAAAATTTCAATCAATTTTAAATTATTAAATATATGAAGTAAATAAGGAAAACAGTAAGGAGCAAAATTTTAATCAATTTTAAAGTATTAAATTAATTTCTTATTTTAGTCGGTTGTTACACAAAATAGGACTTTTTAGTCATTACGTAACAATTAATTTAAATGATACGACACAATGAAATTTAAATAACAACCAAAACAAATAGTATATTTAAACTAACAATACAATATAATACAATGAGTAACAACCATCCACACAAGATGTAAAAGTAGTATGACTAGAACTTTGTAAGTTGATAAATAAGGTAGGGTTATACTTATATTTGTTGTGACAATTTTTTTCATAGCTCTTTGTGATTGGAATTATGGAATTCTACTTGGTATGTTATTGTTGTAATTTGTAGTTGAAAAATCGACGTTTAAACATATAAGAAAGGAAAAAGTGCAGTCAAGTTTAATATTGAAATTACATAATGATATATTAATAATTCACATTAATCATTTATAGAAACTCAAATTTTATTTCTTCGTGTTTACTTATTTGTTCACATTTTATTCAAGTATTATTACTTACATTTTACATGGCTAAGCATACACGTGTGCATCGCACGTGTCGAAAGGCTAGTGGAGAAAAAAGTTGGGAGCTCCTACGAATTGGGTAACAACAAAAGCAATTCCATTCGGAGTTACTCAAATGGTAAGCCCCCTCCACACCACCCTTGAGTTTGTAGGGTCGAGCCACCAACCGATCAAAAGGGGCGGAAGCTCCTAGGAATGGGTAATGACCAAAGCAATTCCCTTCGGGGATTGCTCATATGATAAGCACCCTACACCCCAACCTTAAGTTTGTGATTCCAAGTCACCGAACAGAGAAAAAAGGGGCGTGAGTTCCGAGGGCCGCGAGTTCCGAGGGCCGCGAGTTCCGAGGGGCGCGAGTTCCGAGGGGCGCGAGTTCCGAGGGCCGCGAGTTCCGAGGGGTGGGAGTTCCGGGGGGGCGGGAGTTCCGAGGAATGGGAGCTTCGAGGGGCGGGAGTTCCGAGGAATGGGTAACAATAACAACCAAAAATGAAAAACTTTGAGTGAAATTTCTCCCAAATCAGGTAAATATTCCTAAAAAAAATCGAAAACATCAAAATGTGCCATTCAACCAAAACGATATAGAAACACAAAAATCATAAAAACAAATCTACGCAGAAAAGGGGCTAATTCAATGTGGGTAAACATAAAAACTAGTTCTAAGTACAAAATACACTGAGCTCCACATATATGATTATTAAGATAGAGAAAAAAAATAAGAAAATTGAGAGCCTACCTGTTGATGGTAAATAGAATTCTCCAAAATCTGAATAATCATTCTTTGCCTCTCCTAGCCTATATGTACATATACACGCAAAAAAGTATGAGTGAGTTGCTGTGAAGAAATAAAGCCAAAGAGGGTTTTAAGGTAGAAGACAAATTTGGGGTTTTTGAAATTTTGAAGACTGCTGCGACGTCGTCTGTTTGAAATGGGTTTAATTAAAACACTATAAATCTGAACGTATTAAAATTTGAAAAGTATTAGTCGTACGTGTTTTGCAATAAAGTGATACGTAAAGAATAAGATTATCAAAAAAATATAGAAACATGATTAAAACACTATAAATTTGATTAATTGATTTGAAAAACGTATTAAATTTTAAGAAATATTAATTTACCGTACGTGTTTTGCACGTGTGTCGCTCGTCAATCAATAAAGTTATACATAAAAAAATAAGATTATTAAAAAGATATAGAAACACAATTAAAACACTATAAATCTGATTAATTGATTTAAAAAACGTATTAAATTTTTAAAAATATTAGTCTACCGTAAGTGCTTTACACTTGTGTCGCTCGTCAATCAATAAAGTTATACATAAAAAATAAGATTATCAAAAAGATATAAAAACACAATTAAATTAAAATACTATAAATCCGATTAATTGATTTGAAAAACTTATTAAAAATTGAAAAGTACTAGTCTACTGTACATGCTTTGCACGTGTGTCGCTCGTCAATCAATAAAATTATACATAAAAATAAGATTATCAAAAAGTAGAAAATACGTTAAAATGTTATATATATCTAAATTATATAAATACATATTATACTTAAATATGTTATTGTCTTAGTGGAAAACTTTTAAATAAAAACCCTAAACCAAATATTAAAGAATAAATATAATATTTTTATTTTGTTATACATATATGTTTTATTCAAAACAAAATTTTATTATTTGAACTATGAGAATTAGAACATTTAACATAATTCAAATAAGAAAAACTTAAGGATCAAAATTTCAATCAATTTTAAATTATTAAATATATGAAGTAAATAAGGAAAGCAGTAAGGAGCAAAATTTTAATCAATTTTAAAATATTAAATTAAGTTCTTATATTTTATAAATAAGTAAAGATTCAATAGCTATAATTTTAAGTAATTTTAAAGTTCTTACACAAGGAATTTCTAATATTTAATATTTTAAAATTGATTAAAATTTACTTCTTAAATCTTTTCTCATTTGAACTATATTAAAAATGTTGACATTTAAAATGTTTAAATCAATGACAATTTTATTAATTTTCAAAAATTATTTGACACTAACTTTTTATAAAGTTTCATCCAATTATTACTTAAATAGAATTGTCTTTATTTTTAAAATAAGGTAAGATTTTATTTGATTTAGAAATGTTAAATATTATGATTTCTTATCTAGATCAAATGAGAACTTTATTTGATTTGAAAACCTTAAATATTAGAAAACAATAATTATTTGATAAAATAGCAAATGATCAAACATAGACTTTTGTATTATGTATTTATTATTACTTACAATTCATAGTTGTTTGGTGGTCCCACTTTTAATGTCTTTATATTATATATTAATTTAATGTAACGTATTAACAAAAGTTGCATTTTTGTAGATGCATTGATAAGAACGCTCACTTTTACATTTGGACTCATTTCTTTGTTTCTTTTTGTATTATATATAGCAGCTTCAATAGAGTTCATCCTTCTTTTTTTAATGGCATATATATTTTATTTGTGATTACAAAGGTCCTTAATTTTTTTGGTAAGAGAGAGCAATGATAGATCTTTAGAACAGATCTAGGGTCATTTCTTTAATCATTATTTGTTCTGTGAAATGGTGTGTTAGTATACATATATTAGTTAAGGTGTGCTTGTGCAAGGCACGAACAATTTTATATATTGAGATAAACAGAGGATACATGATTAAGTTAGCGGAAATATTAAGAAATTTGATGAATTGCTTGTATAGTTTGATAGCGATGTAATTGCGCAATAGCATTTAAAACTAGTTTATATTTTAAGTATTTATCAATGATTGAAATATAAATAAATAATTATTTAGATTGTAGTTAAGTGCAATACATTATATATA
>JBCEWC010003025.1:0-31864 GCA_038996855.1 Solanum aculeatissimum | reverse complement strand
CCCCAAGCTCTCTGTTACACTTGAAGGGACCCCAGACAGACCGTTCAAAGTTTAACGGTCCGTCTCACATGCCTTGGGCATTTTCCAAAGCCTATCTCCAATGTCTTCCGAATTTCAGGCGGTCCTACTCATTTGGCCATAACGTCTTCATCCGACCTTGTAATCGAGTGAAACCAGTTGCGTTGCAAAGCTACTTAAAAGGGCGTTCATTTGATATGTATTATCTCACATGGTTCATCCCACATCAAAAGTTATGAGTATTTAAAGTTGACTGTCAAAACTGTCCCTCGAGGCCACTTTCTAGCCCAATTTTGATTCGGCCACTTAAACTCAACCCGTGGCAACCAAAACTCATACATGGCTTGTTGTACATCATAGAATGCCAACCATAAGTAGATTTCGAAAATTTTCGGGTTGTTACAATACTCCTCCCACGACTCAACTTTCTCATAAGGCATCAATCATTTGGTTAACTTATCTAACTAGTCTCATTTGGATATTTTTATTCTCAATTCATAACATTAACCATCCATTATTTTATTAGGAACATTATCGTAGGATTAATTCATGACTTTTAAGACTTCTGGAACATCAAGTTGTCATCAACATCATCAACAACACTCTCCCATTACAATCACATTCAAAATCACATGCACATTCATGTTGTCAAGGCTCTAGACTCATCTCCTATGTTCATTCTTTCCATTTTAATAAATAAAAACCTAGGGTTTATGCTCAACACAGGAATTCAAAAGTAGTTGTTTAAGAAACATATTTATTGAAATCATTAATTATAAAATATAAGCAAAATAGGATAAAGATTATAGAAGTTTTCAAAGAATATGCAACCATAGGAACATCAAGGTCATCATAACTCATCCTATTAAATACATAGGGCACATGGGAGAACAATCCATGCTTTAGGCTAGCCATACATACCTAGAAGGAAGGTAAACACTCAACCTTGCAAGAATTTGGCCTCAATCCTCTTGAGTGCTTGCTCTTCTCTCCGTTTCTTAGCCTTAATTTCTTAGTTAGAATGTGATAGGGGCTTAGAAATGGGTTTAGGAACCCTTTACAGACAAAAAATAACCTATATTGGTCGTGGATTATATTTAGAATGGGTGGGGAAAAGTATAGAATGCCTCTTGAATGATTTAAAATTTTCAACTTCAGTGGAATAGGTCGGTGGATCAGGTCCGGTATGCGGACCTGTCGTGTACACATTTATTTATTTTTTGAAATTTTTTTGATCAATTTTCTAATACCATAGAAAATATTAGAACCCCAGTTACGTGCAAATCCATGACAAGTCCGCGACACGAATATGTCACACACTTTTTTAGAATTGCATTTTTGCCACGAAAAATTATCTTTCAATCTGGTTGCTCTAAAAATCAACCAAGATCATATTCCACACAATTTTTCATGTTGATCGCGATTCTGAATTCAAATTTGCAAAAAGAGTTTGGGAAGATGCATTATGTAAGTGTATCTCATCTAGGGGTACTTTGGTAATTTTACTAGGTGTAACATTATCTCTCCCTTGGGATCATTCATCTTTGAATGATGAGTAAAGATATACTCGAGGCATAAATAATAATCAACATCCTCTTAACAATCAATCAACCAATAAAACTATCAACTAATCAATAGTCTAGAAAATTGCTATTCAGACTTAAGAATAGACAAATCAACTAAAGTTAAGGGTACAATTACCTTCAACATTCTAGTCATTAGGCATGAATAGATGATCAATTTGCAAACCTGATGATCAAGAATCTTGAATGGGATCTGCTCATAGGAAACACTATCTTAGTGAAGTATCCCCGAAGAACTTCTTCAACATCGAGTCATGGAAAACCAGATGAATCGTGGCTAACTTGGATGGCAACTCTAATTCATAACCAACATTTCCAATCCTTCTTATAATCTGATAGGGACTAATATAGTGGGGACTCAACTTTCCCTTCTTACAAAATCGCATGACACCCTTCATTGGTGACACCTTCAAATATACCCAATCATTCACCTCAAACTCTAAGTCTCTCCTTCTCACATCAATATAGGACTTCTGGCGGCTTTGTGCAGTCTTCAACCTCTCACTGATAACCTTTTCCATAGATTGATAAACTAAGTCTGGACCAATTAACCCGAGTTTACCAACTTCAAACCACCTAATTGGTTATCTGCATCTCCTCCCATATAAAGCCTCACAAGGGGCCATCTGTATACTTGTATGACAAGTATTATTATATAAAACTCAATCAAAGGTAAGTGGTCATCCCAATTTCCTATGAAGTCAAGGAAGTAGGCTCTCAACATGTACTCTAATGTCTAAATTGTACGTTCTGCTTGGCCATTTGTTTGAGGATGAAAGGCAGTACTAATATTCACCCTTGAACCCAATCCTTTCTGGAAAGATCTCCAAAATTGGGATGCCAATTGAGCTCCTCTATTTGAGATGATAGACAAGGTAACTCCTAGAAACCTCAAAATCGCATGGATGTATAACTTGGCATACTCTTCTGTAGTGTCAGTCATCTTAACTACTAAGAAGTGAGCTGATTTGGTCATTCTATCCACATCACCCCTATCAAAACATTCTACTTTCAAAACCTTGGCAAGTCGATAATAAAGTCCATATTGATCATCTCTCATATCCATTCAGGAATCTCAAAGTTCTAAGGAAATCCACATGGCCTTTGATGCTTAACATCCACCTATTGACAATTTGGGCGTTTGGAACTAAACTTTGTAATGTACCTCTTTATTCCACTTCACCAATATACTTCTCTCAAGTCAGGGTAAATTTTTGTAGCACCAGGATGAATAGAATATCTAGAGTTGTAGGCTTCAGCCATAACTCTATCTCACATACCATCAATTCTCAGAACACGCAATCTACTCTAGTATTTCAACACACCATCTCCCCTTTTGGAGAAAACCATCACCTTCTGCTTATGGATAACTTCTTTCAATTAAAGTAAAACAGGATCTTGGTCTTGCTTTTCTTTCACCTCTGCTACTAAAGCTGAAGCATACATATTTAGGCTATTGACTCCTCCTTAATCATTCTTTTCGAGTTGAACACCCAATCAGGCCAATCTATGCACTTCCTTAGCCAACTTTTCCTTCTTTCTCATAGGGTATACTAAAGTCAGCAACAATGTTTGCTTTACTTGGGTGGTAGAGAATTCTCATGTCATAGTCCTTGAGCAACTCCAACCATCTCCTCTGTCATAGGTTGAGAACTTTTTGATTGTAGATGTATTGTAGGCTCGTATGGTTAGTGAGTAAATCCACATGTAGTCCATATAAGTAGAGGTACCAAATCTTAAGTGCAAATACCACCGCTGCCAAATCATGATCATTGGTTGGATAGTTTATCTCATGAACCTTAAATTTTCTATAAGCATAAGCTATCACTTTTCCCCTTTACATCAGCACACAACCCAATCCAACTCTAGACACATCACAATATATCATAAAGTCCTCTGTCCTATCAAGTAAGGTCAAAGATGGTGCAATAGTCAGTCTTATCTTTAGCTCTTGGAAGCTCTTCTCATATTTATCAAACCATAGAAACTTGACCTTTTTCTGAGTCAGCTTAGTCAATAGTGAGGATAAGGAGTAAAATCCATCAACGAATCTGCGGTAGTAGCCTCCCAACTCAAGAAACTTCTTATGTCAGTTGGAGAGGTTGATCTTGGCTAATTCTTAACTGCCTCAATCTTTTGGGTGTCTACTCGAATATCGTTGCCCGAGACAATATGGCCTAGAAAAGCCACAGACTTGAGCCAAAATTCACACTTCAAAAATTTTGCATACAACTCATGGTCTTTGAGAGTCTGGAGAATAATTCTGAGGTGATTGGCATGCTCCTCTTCATATCTAGAATACACCAAAATGTCATTGATGAACACTATCATGAACATATCAAGATACTATTTTAATACTCTATTCATCAAGTCCATGAAGGTTGCAGGTGCATTTTTCAACCCAAAGGATATCACCAAAAAGTCGAAGTGACTATATCAAGTTTGAAAAACAGTCTTCGTGATGTCACATTCTCTAACTTTTAACTCGTGATAACCTGACCTCAGGTCTATCTTAGAGAAAATAGTGGCACCCTGAAATTGGTCAAATAAGTCATCTATCCTTGGAAGAGGATACTTATTCTTGATTGTTACCTTGTTCAACTAACAATAGTCAATACACATTCTAAAGGACCCATCTTTCTTTCACACAAATAGAGCAGGAACACTTCAAGGAAAAATGCTTGGCCTAATAAATCCCTTCTCCAACAAATCTTATAGTTGTTTTTTCAACTCTTTCAAATCAGCAGGAGCCATTCTATAAGGTAAAATAGAAATAGGTTGACTATTGGGAAGAACATCAATTCCAAAGTGAATCTCCCTATCTGGAGGGACTCTGGACAGATCCTCAGGGAACACTTTAGGAAACTCATTCACAATCAGAACTGACTCAAAAGTAGAAGGCTCTATATTATTGGTCTTAACTTTCACAAGGTGATAGATACAACCTTTAGAGATTAGCTTTCTAACACTAAGGTAGGAAATAAACTTACCCTTAGGTGTAACAGAATTTCTCTTCAACTCTAGGACCAATTCATTCGAGAATTAGAATTTAACAGTTCAGGTTCTATAATCAATAGAGGCATAGCATACATGAAGCCAATATATGCAAAAGATCCCATCAAAATTAACTATCTCCAATACTATCAAATCAGCAAGGGTATCCCTATGATATATAAATACTACACAATCTCTATAAACTCTCTCAGCTAGAATAGACTCACCAACAAGAGTGGAAACAAAAAAAAGGCTCAAGCAAACACTCAAGAGATATTTCAAATCTACCGGCCCCATATGGAGTCACCAAAAATAGGGTGGCACTTAGATCAAGTAATGCATAACAATCAAAGGTAAATACTCAGAGCATAGCAGTGACAACATTTGGTGCAAATTCTTGTTCCTATTGATTACCCATTGCATATAGATGGTTTGTACCTCTTCCTATACCCGTATTGGTACCCTCTGATTACTACTGGATAGGGGTACTGTAGAGGACTGTGCTATGTTATCTACATCACCCTGCCTTCTTATAAGACACCCCTTTTTTGCGTGCATAGCTAATCCAGATATAAACATTTTCATCTTGACCCTCATGTCCTGGACCATATTTGGAGCATACCTGCATAGCTAAATAAATATGAGGCTATACTCTTTAATAGTCAACCCCTGTTGTTTCACATTCACAAACTCTTTAATATTGGCCTCCCTCAACTCCTAAGGAAAGAAGTGATTAAGAAAATCATTTTCAAATTCACTCCATTCAGTAGGCTCAATATCCTTTCCTCGACCCTCTTCCCATTGGTTATATCATTCATTCACTACATCCTTAAGATGATAGAAGGTAAGTTCAACTGCTTCAACCTCAGTCGCATACATCACTTTCAGGACCTTCCACATCTCATCAATGAACCTCAACCTTCAACCCCATGAAGACTTGCGAGTTTATCCTTAGGAAAACCTTAAGTCTGGTCATAGCAGTGGGCTCTTGGGAGCTAGAACTAGAAGCTTGTGAACCTCAGCCTCTTATCTCTAACTAGGTAGGAATTTCTGGTGGAGGATTCTTAGTGTGGCTATCTGAGAGATCTCTTTGGGTAGAGGTATGCTTAGGAGGCATTATCTTCAAACGCATAATGCACGAATCAGATAAATACTTTAATAGAGTTAAACTTTATTGCACTAACTCAAAATATCAAGGAAGTGTAACTATTCCAAATGTCCTGTAGCCTCCTGCTTATAATGTGTGGTGCATAACACACCCATAAACAAGACTCTACTAGATAAAACTTCATAGACTCCCTAGGACACTTGAAATCAGTGCTTTGATACAAAGTTTATCACACCCCAATAGGGGACCCTAGACGTGGCCGACACTCAGAGACTATTGCTAGTCCCTAAGAGAATCACTCGTCCTCATAACCGTCATTCAATCATTCAAATCAACAGAAGATTTAAAATAAAATGACAATATGATGGGCATCTTAATCAACATGCTAACTCAATGAATAAGGTCCATAGGCCGACAAAATCAAACTCAATATTTGTGCCATAAAAGTAGATTTAAAGAAAACTTAATGGAGAAAAGGGATCTAAACATCAACTCATCATCCTTTGGTCTATAAAGCTTATATCTCTATAGTCTAGATGGTACCATGACAGGCCATGGATATTGCAAATCAAAATGACACTAACGCAAAAGCATAAGAGATATAAGTGGTATCCACCGAATGCAGGGGTGGGCTCACCAATCAGCTATAGGAAGATAAGACCATCAATGAAGTTTCTTTTGATGATCTCGAGTACCTGTCTCTGCATCATGAAAATATGTAGGCTCAAATGGACATCAGTACATAGAATATATTAGTATGTAATATAGATGGAAAGAAAGGGCATAATCAAAGATACTCACTCAAGGGAATTAACTCAACCATCAACTCATCTTAGATGTCAACTCAACTCGAAAGGTAAGGAACTCAATCATTATATTAGCAAATCATCATGACCTATCTGGGAGTCTCTCTAATCGACAACCATCATCTATGAGTCGTGATGATATAACAAAGCGATGTCGCTACCACATCCATTCAGGACCTTGTCGAGGTAAAGGACATCCGATCAATAGATCCACAAGCAATAACATCAAGTCCTCTTCTGGTATAGTAGGGAAACATTTAATTTTATGGTTCAATATGCTGGCTACATAGTTATTGAGTTGGAGTTGTTCTTTACTCTTACTCAATTTGATGCTCAATACTTCTCCTAGGAATCAACTTGCTCATAAGACATCAATCATTTGGTTAACTCATCTAACTAGTCGCATTTGGACATTTGTCAACTCAATTCATCATATCAACCATTCATTCTTTGATTAGGAACATTATCTTAGGATTAGTTCATGAATTGTAAGACTCCACGAATATCAAGTTTTCATCAACATCATCATCAACACTCTTCTAATACGATCACATTCACAATCACATGAACATTCATGATGTCAAAGCTCTAGACTCATCTCCTAAGTTCATTCTTGCAATGCTTAATAAATAAAAGCCTAGGGTTTATGCTTAACATAGGAATTCAAAGACATTTATTCAAGAAACAAGTTTATAAAAATCATTCATTATACAGTATAAGCAAAATAGGTTAAACATTATAGAAGTTTTCAAACAATATGCAACCATGGAAACATAAAAGTTATCATAACTCATCCTATCACAAACATGGGGCACATGGGAGAACAATCCCATGCTTTAGGTTAGCCTTACATACCTGGAAGAAAGGAAAATACTCAACCTTTCAAGAATTTGGCCTCAATCCTCTTGAACCCTAGATCATCTCTCTGCTTCTTAGCCTTAGTTTCTTAGTTAGAACATGATAGGGGCTTAGTAATAGGTTTAGGAACCCTTTGTAGACCAAAAACGACCTATATTAGTCTAGATTATGTTTAGGAGGGATAGAAAAAAGTCTAGAATACCTCTAGAAATATTTAAAATTTTGAACTTTGGTGGACCCGGTTTGCGATGCGGACCTATCGCGTACATGTTCATTTTTAAAAAAAAATTCTAATCAATTTTTTAATCTCGTAGAAAATATTAGAATTCTCGTTAAGTGAAAATCTGCGACAAGTCTGTGATGCGGACATGTCGCACACTTTTCTTGAATTGTATTTTTGCCTCTAAAAAACTATCTTTCAATCCAGTTGCTTTAAAAATCAACCAAGACTATTTTTTACATGATTTTTTATGGTGATCGCGATTCCAATCTCATATTTTCCAAAAGTTTTTGGGAAGATATGTTATGTGAGTGTCCCTCATCTAGGGGCATTTTTATAATTTTATCAGTGTAATAGCTGATTTGGATGTCATGCGGAGCAACTCTTGGGATTCAGAGTCTTGGGTGAGCTCCTGGCATTAAGCGTTGCTTGTCTCCTTCTGCTTTTGGTTAGGACCAATCTTCATCTTTTATGCGGAGATGGTCTGTACTATTTATTATTGTTATTGTACCTGTATAAGCCTTGTACTCCTTTATTTTATTTAGTAGCTCAACTACCAATAACACTAGGTATTAGAATTTTATTTTATTATATTACTTTTAGTATCTTCTTCTTATTTTTAATTATTATTACCACTGTTGTATGCTTTATTCTCTTTCAGTTGTGATAGTCTGTAGCCTATAATTTTGTACTATGGGTTAGTACCTACGGGTTGGATGATAGTAGGTTCCATCATGACTTTTGAAATTTAATTGTGACATATAGGATGGAATGTTGTTTAGTATATTCTTATTAGTTCTCTCTTGTTTATTTATATCTAAAAAAAATTAGCGGTTATTCTAGACGTTATCGATTCCACAATCGTATAATAGGTAGCTCAATATTATTTATGAAAATGATATATGAATTGTTCAATTAAAAAAAATAGAAATATTACTAATAAAATTAAAGAAAAGAAGGGGGAAAACCTATAGGGTAATGAGGGCACTTCATTGTCTTCGAAACCTATTGATCAACAATTGTAATGACCTTAACGGCCAATTTTAGAAAATGTATAGAAAATTATCATTTTACCCTTCTTAGTTGTCTTGGGTAATATTAGATCATTTTCTATGGTGGGTTTTTGAAATTTGGCAAAAGATTTAGAAATGAGTGAGTTTTTAAATATTTAAAGGCTTAAGTTGCATGTTACTAACAGAGCTACAGGTCTTAGAATAAAATTTTGTCAGTTTCATCAACTCCAAAATGTAGAAATTGGTCTAGGAGTGTCATTGTTTATTAATTCAGAATTGTTTCATGAGATTGAGGTTCTAAGTTGAAAATATTGATTTTATATAAACTAATTTTGACTTGGGTCCAAATTTCTAGTTTGGAGACTCGAATTGAATTTCTGATGATTCTGTTCGTTCTAGAAGGTCATTTTAGGCCAAGAAGCACCTTCATCGTGTTTTTCGGAAGTTTTGAAAGCAATTTGGTCTTTTTGAATTCCTAACTAGTTTCATTGTGAGTAATTAGATCCTAGGTTGAGGAGACCTCAAATTGGATTTTTGACAGTTCCATTGAGTCTTGAACATCAAATTTAGTATGGTAGCATATGTGGTTTGTGTCTATAGGATTCTGAACAAATCTCGAGGGTTGTTTTTGAGTCTTGAAGGGTGTGGAATTTGGTTGTGGGTGCACCAGACCTTGCTTAATCAAACTGTGTTCACTAAAATGATGGATCACAAAAGTTACCAGGACTTTGCTAAAGAAAAACTCGTGTTTTGTCGGGTGTCGCTAAAGTGACCCCTGATCTCTTTTGCAACATTAGGGGTTGGGTTCAGGAACTGTTTAGTGTTTATTTTGGGGAAACCCTAATTTCCACTAATTATTGAGTTCATAGAGCTTAGAGGGGCAATTTGTGAAGGAGTCTTTCGAGGTATTTCATTTGGGTAAGTATTTTTCAACTAAAACTTTTAATTTCCATCAATAATTTGATGATTTCATGTTCAAATTCTGGGATTTTAACTTCAAAATCCTTAGTTTATCAAGAACCTTAACTTGGAGTAAAGTGTTGATTTCTAACTCGTTTCTTAATCAAATTTTATGAGATATTTTGCCAAGAACTCCATTTTACATAGAGAACCTAATTTTAAAGTCATTTTTTAGGTTTGCCTTTACAAAAATTAATCAATTTTTAGACTATTTACCCTCCTCAATTTTGAATCCTTGTAATGTGCGTATTGTAGGACCCCTTGTAATGTATATATTGTGTTCTTGATAGAGGGAGATCAATTCAGAGTTTAAAATTGAGTAGAGTTCTTTAGTTAGAAGTGTTGGGGCGTGGTATCAACTATTGAGGAAGGGTTGGCTAACTCTCTTGGAGACTGGGGTTGAGTAATTGATTGTCCTTATGTTGTAGTCTATAGGATAGGATAATAACATTAATTGTTTGTTGTTGTATTGTCACAACCCCAGAGTAAGGCCTAGACATGACATGAAAAAAGAGGACCCAAGAGTACTCGATCAAGCCATCCAAGTATCATAGCACACATCATTTGTTCGGAAGCACGTAATAACATCAATAACACATAATTCTAAGGGATTCCAGGGCTTTAGGCTCAAGTTATGAGGATGTTGCTGGGAATGGGATAAACATGAGTCACATAGCACATTGCAATTACGTTCTAAGAGGTGGGTAAGTATGACTCAAGTTATGGGGCCAAGAAGGGTTAGGGACTTCCCACATAAGCATATTCCCATCTAACAATTCATAATAGCATAAGCGGAAGCATAATCAAAACATAAGTAATCATAGAAAAGCATAGATAATCATAACATCTTAACAATTACAAAGTATGGCGTACAATAGAATTTGATATGTACAACAATGCCTCTATATAGAATAAGACGGGGCCAGCACATAGTCCAAGCTCACCCTCAAGTCATAAGATAGATAAAGCATCATAAAAATATAATCTAGAAGAAGGTGGGTTTTTCCCTTGAAGTATAGGGCTCACCACTAATCAATAAGTCCGAGATCCCAACTACACGTCCAATGGTAGATGAATATCATCTTCGGTCCCTACATGGTTAGATCATGTAGACAAAGAGTATGGGTTAGCACATATACACATACAAGTTGTCAAATGGAGATTTCAATACTTCAAGTCAAAGCAATGCAAAGTTAGCCAAAAAGCCCAAAATCATATGTCAAGTCTTTCCATAATTGGGCTAAAAAGACAAACAAGAGTTTCAATAATCATATCCATAGATCAATGCATAGAAGTAGCTCATGCTAACATAAAAATTTGGTGTAAAACACCCAAGATGCTCATAGAGCCATATCATGACAAGATGTGATCAATTCTAGTCAATTCCCATATCTTACCAAATTCAAGTAATATCATATCAAGAGAGCCAAGCCTTTAACAAGAGTTTCATCAATCAAGCCTTTCATGCTCATGAATGAAATGCATGGATGATCATTGAATAGCATGAGCAGTTGATATCAACATTTAAATCGTCATACATAGATAGATTCGTACTTAAAACATAATGAAATCACCAATTAGAAGCATAATTTATACTACCCATGCTTGAATTGAAGAACAAGGGACATGAATTTTTGAATTTTCATAAAATCAATGGAATTCAACAATTAGGGGCTCAAGTCATCTTAAAATCAACATTAAAGTACAACCCACAACTCAATTGAATTAAATCATTCATAAATTAAAAGACCCAATTTCAAAGAGAGCAAAATTCATCAAAATTGAAGAAGAAAAGTTTTGGGTCTTCATGGTTGAAAGAGGAACCATGAATCAATCCCACATACCTTGATCAATCAAGAAGAACAAGGAGAATTTGAAGAAGAATTGAGTTTCCCTTTGATTCCCAAGCTAGTCTTCAATGGAGTTTTGAGAGAAATTGAGGGAATTCAATTGAATAAGAGTGAATAGAGTTAAATAAGGAATTTAGGAGAGTTTAAAAATGCTAAAATGACCTTAAGATTAGTTGAAAATTACAATTAAATCATTAATAAAATGAGGAAGAAAACTAGAAGTGTCACTGACGGAGTGTACTATAGGGACCGTGTAGTGACTCACGGTCCATGAACCTTGCCGTGAGGCATCACTTGACGACGAGCATTAAGATCGAAATGGATAGGAAAATTTGAAATGTCACCCATATGGTCACCTACACAGACCAGGAGAGGTCAGACGATCTGTTAGCCCCTTCCTTCAAACCACACTTGGAATAACTTTGCCCACGAAGATTTCATACTTAGCCAAATTCTCCTCACGCAACCACACGGACAGGCGCACGAGCCGTAAGGCTTTACACGGATCGTAAGATGGTACATCGAGCCTCCCTTGGCTTGGAGCCTCAGCGTAAAGCCTTGGTTGCTCACTGGAATTCACACGGACCAGGCTCACAAGCCGTGAGGCATCACACGGACCGTGAGGTGATCCGTGGAGCCTTCCTTGGTTCGAAGTCTTGGCCCAGAGCTTGGTTGTTCACTGGAACTCACACGAACTAGTTCAAGGGTCTTAAGCCTCCACACGGCCCGTGAACCTCACCGTGAGACTGTGCCTTAGCTAATAATTCTCTTCCCTTTTCCAGAATGATTTCTGGTGCAAGAAGTCCCACTGTGAAGTCCATAACTTCCACATCCAAACTCTGAATTGAGTGAAACCAAGTGTGTTGGGAAGATAACTCAAAGAGCTTCAATTTCATAGGTTGTGGCCTAACAATTCATCCCGTACCAAGATATATGGTCATTTAAAGTCAGCACTTCCACAAGACGTCGAGCAAACTTAACCAATACGATTTCTTCCAAGATGGTCATGCAAGAGAGACTCGGGAAACTCAACGGCTAACCAAGATAGGTTTAAATCAGTCCTCAAACAGTATTAAAAGGTTTGGGAAGTTCCGGGTTGTTACATCATCTCCCCCTTGGGATTATTCGTCCTCGAATGGGCTAGAACAAGGATTGAAAGACAAGAAACATTTCGACATAAAACATAATGCTTCATTCATCATTTCAAAGCCATTTAAAATTCATGTCAAAACATTATTCAAATCATTTTTGTGCACATGTATGCATGTAATGCCATGAAACGCAAGAAAATAAAGAATTAGGACCATTCAAAAAGAGAGATAGAACCTAGTACCTTAGGTTTGAGTAGATTAGAAAAGATGGGGGTATCGCTTCGTCATGTCTGACTCTGCTTCCCATGTAGCACCCTCCACATGTTGATTTCTCCAAAGCAATTTAATCGAAGCTACTTTTTTGTTGCGAAGCCATTTTATTCATCTATCCATGATTTCAACCAGTACCCCTTCATAAGTCAAGTTCTCCTCAACCGTAACATCCTCCAATGGTAAAATTGTCTTAGGGTCACCAACCAACTTTCTCAACATGGAAATATGGAACACCAGGTGAATAGAACTCATATACGAAGGCAACTCCACTCTATAATCCACATTGCCAACCCATTCAACAATCTTATATGGTTGGACATACCGAGGACACAATTTGCCCATCTTGCCAAAACGCATTATGCCCTTCATAGGTGATACCTTTACATAAACCCAATCACCCACATAAAATTCGAGGTCTCTTTTTCTAACATCCGAATAGGAATTTTGGTGACTTTGAACCATTCTCAACCATTCCCTAATCAACTTCACCTTTTCTATAGCTTCCACAACTAAGTTCAGGCCTAACAATGCTAACTCACCCAACTCAAACCATCCCACCGGGGATCTAGACCTCCTATCATACAATGCTTCAAATGGAGCCATACCAATACTAGCATGGTAACTATTATTATATGAAAACTTGATAAGCGGTAGATGATCATCCCAATTTCCCTTGAACTCCAACACATAAGCCCTTAACATATCCTCCAAAGTTTGAATTATCCTCTCAGCTTGCCCATCGATTTAAGGATGGAATGGGGTGCGCAATTTAATTCTAGTGCCAAGACCTTTCTCAAATGATCTCCAAAAGTGAGAAGTAAATTGGGTACCACGATCCGATATGATAGACCTCGGTATACCATGCAATATCACCAACTCTTGGATATATAATTTGGCATATTCTTTGGCACTATAGGTAGTTTTGACCGGTAAGAAGTGAGCCGACTTGTTCATTTGATCAACAACAACCCAAATAGAATCAAATTGTTTACGAGTGTGGGGTAGCTCAACTACAAAGTCTATATTCACATCCTCCCACTTCCAAGTGGGAATATCAATATCTTGTGACAAACCACTGGGTTTTTAGTGTTCCACTTTCACTTGTTCGTAATTCAGACATTCCGACACAAACTTGGCTATGTCCTTCTTCATGCCATGCCACCAATACACTTCTCATAGGTCTCGATGTATCTTAGTGGATCCCGGGTGAATATAATACTGGAAATTATGAGCTTCACTAATGATAACCTCCCTTAGGCTATCAACATTTGAAACACACAACCAATCTTGATACCGTAGCACACTATCTCCTCCTTGGGAGAAAACCTCAACCATCATTTTGGCAACCAACTTCTTTAACCTTACTAAGGAAGGATCCAAATCCTATTTTTCCTTTACATCAACGATCACAGAAGACTCAGACCCATTTTGAACAAGAAGACCACCATTATCTGAGACGGTCAAACTAACACCCAACCTAGACAAATGGTGCACATCCTTTACCAATTCCTTCTTTCTTTTATCAACATTTGACACACTACCCATGGATAGCCTACTAAGGGCATCCGCTACGACATTCACCTTACTTGGATAATATAGAACACTCATATCGTAATCCTTGAGTAGTTACAACCATCTCCTTTGTCTCAAGTTAAGATCCCTTTGAGTGAACACATATTGAAAACTCTTATTATCAGTGAAAACATCAACATAAACCCCATACAAGTAATGCCTCCAAATCTTTAAAGCAAATACCACCGCCACTAACTCAAGATCATGGGTCGGATAATTTTATTCATGAACCTTCAATTGCCGAGATGCATAAGCTATCACCTTACCATGTTGCATGAGTACACATCCCAACCCAACCCTCGAAGCATCACAGCACACCACAAACCTATCAAATCTATTCGGCAAGGTCAAGACAGGAGTCGATGTATGCCGATTCTTCGAAGTCTGAAAACTCTTCTCACACTCATTTGACCACATAAACTTAGCTTTATTTTGAGTCAATTTAGTCAATAGGGACGCAATAGAGGAGAATCCCTCAACAAACCTCCGATAATAACCAGCTAACTCAAGGAAACTTTGGATATCAGAAGGAGTCAATGGTCTAGGCCAATTCTTTATGGCTTCGGTCTTCTTGGGATCAACCTTAATGCCATCAACAGAAACTATGTGACCAAGGAAAGCAACTTCTCCCAACCAAAACTCACATTTGCTAAACGTGGAAAATAGTTTTTCTCCCTTAAAGTCTGAAACACTAACCTTAAGTGGTCCCTGTGTTCCTGTTCATTTCGGGAGTAAGTCAGAATATCATCAATGGAGATTACCACAAAATTGTCAAGGAATGGCTTGAATACCCAATTCATAAGATCCATGAACACTATCGGGGCATTGGTCAAACCAAATAACATCATGACAAATTTGAAATGCCCATATTGAGTTTGGAAAGCTGTTTTGGGAATATCGCACTCCCTCACCTTCAACTGGTGGTAACCCGAACGTAGATCTATCTTAGAGAAATGAGTGGCTCGTTGAAGTTGATCAAACAAATCATCTATTCTGGGCAACGGGTACTTATTCTTGATAGCCACCTTGGTCAACTATCGATAATCAATACACATTCGGAGCAATCTATCCTTCTTCCTCACAAATAACACTGGAGCACCTCAAGGTGAAATACTCGGCCAGATAAAGCATTTCTCCAACAAGTCTTTCAACTGATCCTTCAACTTCTTTAGTTCTGATGGAGCCATATGGTAAGTAGGAATGGAAATTGGCTGAGTATCCAGAAGGAGATCTATACCGAAATCCATCTCTCTCTCAAGAGGAATACCGGGCAAGTCTTCGTGAAATTCATTAACTACCAGAACTGACTCAAGAGTAGGAGACTCAGTTTCTACATCTCTAAACCTCACAATATGATAGATGCACACCTTACAAATCATCCTCTGGGATTAAGGTAGGTAATAAACTAGGCCCTAACCACGGAATCACTACCCTTCCATTCCAAAACAGGTTCATGAGAAATCTGGAATCTAACTTGCCTTGTCCTACAATCGACTGAGGCATATGATGCATGCAACCAATCCATCCCAAGAATAAAATTGAAATCATACATCTCAAGCTCTACAAGATCACTTGGAAAGACTTTATGCAAGACTGAAACAGGACAACCCCGATACACTTTTTGGGCAACAATAGACTCACCCACGGGAGTATAACCCTAATAGGGTTCCCTCAGAGTTTCAGGACTCAAACCAAATTTAACAGCGGAGTCACAAAAGATAAATTTTCACCTGGATCAAGCAAAGCATAAGCATCAAAATAAAAGACTTTGAACATACCAGTCACAACATCTGGAGCTTCATCCACCTCCTGTCGGGCATGAAGAACATAGAACCTATTATTTCTGGGAGCACCACCAACTTGACCCTTTGGTTGTTGTTGACCACCAGGAGTCACTTGATCCTTCTTTGTGTTCTTTGGCCAATCGGAAACTTTGTGGTTCATACTTCCACATCGAAAGAAAGCACCTGAAATCATCCTACATTAACCCAAATGACTTCCCTCACACTGGCCACAATGGGGAGCTCGTGGTCCACCTCCAACTGGTTCATTAGGAGTAGGCACCCTAGAGGTTGCAAACTTTATGTTTGAACCATGGCCTTGCTGGAATTAACCATTCCCACCACCACTCCTAGAATTGGAGAATCTACCATCAAATTGGGCTCTCTTGGAGTCGTTCACTCTTCTCTCTTTGATTTTCTCTCCCTCAATCTATTCAGCATAAGTCATAAGCCTAGAGATATCCATTTCCTGAATAAGCATAGCGGTGCGACATTCCTTCACCACCAAATTAGAGAACCCAGAAATAAACTTATGCATCTTTGCACAGGGATTTGTCACTAGTGTAGGAGAATACTTTGAGAGTTTGGTAAACTTGAGAGAATAGTTCCTCACCGACATGCTACCTTGCCTAAGGTTGATAAATTCAGTCATCCTGGCCTCCCGAAGTTCAAGAGGGAAGTAACGGTCCAGAAAAGAAAACTTGAACTCTTCCCAACCGACCTTAACATCCGCAATCCTCTCCACCAACCATTGATTGTACCATACCTGGGGTACATCCTTCAACTGATAAGAAGCCAGTTCACCCTTCTCTTCGGAACCGATACCCATAAAAGTTAACACCTTAGTGAGATCATCAATACACTCTTGGGCATCTTCATCAGCTTTCGAACCAAAAAACTCTAGAGGATTTATCAGGGTGAAATCTCTCACCCTAGAAGCTAGAGTGCCACCATTTGTGGGATTAGTTGGCCAGGCTTGATTAGTCACCACTTGGGCCAACATAGAGACCACATTCCAAAATTCAGCATGAGTCACTTGTTCCTCCACAGGCTCTCGAGAGTCTTCTTTCTCACCAACCGGGGCCTGTCTAGGGAGGGAAGCTCTTCGAGGAGGCATCTTCTGCAAGAGTGAAAAGAATACAAACATTTCAGAAAACCTTACAAAATAGCTCACAGCATAACATAAGAAATAATGAAGTGAGAAAATTCCTAAAACATCGTCATAGCCTCTCATTCATAGGTATGTCACGCATCACACCTATCAATAAGACTCTAATGGACATAGCATATTGGACTCCGAGGATCATTTAAAAACCTAGGGCTCTAATACCATCTTTGTCATGACTCGAGAGTAGGGCCTAGACGTGACATGGCAAAAGAGAACTCGAGAGTACTCGATCAAGCCATCCAAGCATCATCGCATACATCATTGGTTCGGAAGCACGTAATAACATCAATAACACATAATTCTAAGGGATTTCGGGCTTTGGGCTCAAGCTATGGAGATATTGCTGGGAATGGGATAAGCATGAATCACATACCATATTGTAATTACGTTCTAAGGGTCGGGTAAGTATGACTCAAGCTATGGGAGCAAGAAGGGTTAAGGACTTCCCACATAAGCACATTCCCATCCAACAAATCATAATAGCATAAGCGGAAGCATAATCAAAACATAAGTAATAATAGCAAAGCATAGATAATCATAACATCTCAACAAGTACAAAGT
Source organism: Solanum aculeatissimum (assembly GCA_038996855.1). Taxonomy (NCBI): domain Eukaryota; kingdom Viridiplantae; phylum Streptophyta; class Magnoliopsida; order Solanales; family Solanaceae; genus Solanum; species Solanum aculeatissimum. Next base: position 14,008 of record JBCEWC010003025.1, on the reverse strand, counting down.
ACGGTGTATAATAGAATTTGATATGTCCAACAATACCTCTACATAGAATAAAACAGGGCCATGACATTGTTCGGGCTCACCCTCAAGTCATAAGATAGATAAAGCATCATAAAAATATAAGCTAGAAGAAGGTTGATTTTTCTCTTGAAGTATAGGGCTCACCACTAATCAACAAGTCTGAGATCACATCTACACGTCTAATGGTAGATGAATGTTGTCTCCTGTCCCTACATGGTTAGATCATGTAGACAAAAGGTATGGGTTAGCATATATAATGTACTAAGTATGCGGGCATGCCATGCACATGAACTTGAACTTACTACCAAGCTAGATAATGAGGGCACATATAAGTATAGAAAGACTATACATAATCAAGGAAAAGTATGATATCAATATGCCATGATGTACCATGATGCATGAATACAAACCTACATAGTCATAGCAGGGATGTGACCTCAACAGACAACAAGAGAGACCAAGTGAGCTACTACTTAGAATTAGACTACTTATCAGGTAGATCCCAAGTCAACCCTAAGAAGGGAATAGATAACAAGTCAATCCCATCTTGGGAGATATCCCATGTTGGCACATGGTTTGATAGAAAGGAGTATGAACCCTTGGAGATAGTCCTCCCCAACTCCAATCCCTCGATACTAAGTCTCATCCCATAGTAATACATATACACATACAAGCTTTCAAATGGGGGTTTCAATACTTCAAGTCAAAGCAATGCAAAGTTGGTCAAAAAGCCCAAAATCATATGTCAAGTCTTTCCATAATTGGGTTAAAAAGCCAAACAAGACTCTCAAGAATCATATCCATAGATCAATGCATAGGAGTAGCTCATGCTAACATAATAATATGGTGTAAAACACCCAAAATGCTCATACATCCATATCAAGGCAAGATGTGATCACATTCTAGTCAATTCCCATATCTTACCAAATTCAAGTCATATCATATCAAGAGGCCCAAGCCCTTAATAAGAGTTTCATCAATCAAGCCTTTCATGCTCATGAATGAAATGCATGGATGATCCATGAATAGCATGGGTAATTGATATCAATATTTAAATCGTCATAAATAAATAGATTTGTACTTAAAATATAATAAAATCGTCAATTAGAAGCATAATTCATACTACCCATGCTTGAATTGAAGAACAAGGGGACATGCATTTTTGAATTTTCATAAAATCAATGGAATTGAATAATTAGGGGTTCAAGTCATCTTAAAATCAACATTAAAATACAACCCACAACTCAATTGAATTAAATTATTCATAAATTTGAAGACCCAATTTCAAAAAGAGCAAAATTCATTAAAATTAAAGAAGAAAAGTTTTGGGTCTTCATGATTGAAAGAGGAACCATGAATCAATCCCACATACATTGATCAATCAAGAAGAACAAGGCTAATTTGAAGAAGAATCAAGTTTCCCTTTGATTCCCAAGATAGTATTCAATAGAGTTTTGAGAGAACTTGTGAGAATTTAATTGAATAGGAGTGAATAGGGTTAAATTAAGAGTTTAGGAGAGTTTTAAAATGCTAAAATGACCTTAAAATTAGTTTAAAATTATAATTAAACCATTAGTAAATAAAAGGAAGAAAAACTTGAACTGTCACTGACGGAGTGTACTACACTGACCGTGTAGTGATTCACGATCCGTGAGCCTTATCATGAGGCATCACTTGACGACGAGCATTAATATAACAACGAATAGGAAAATTTGAAACGTCACCCGTACAATCACCTACACGGACCAAGAGACGCCACACGGTTTGTGAGCCCCTTCCGTGAAACTACACTTGGAATAACTTTGTCCATGAAGATTCTATACTTAGTCAAATTCTCCTCACGCAACCACACAGCCAGGAACATCAGTCGTGAGGTTTCACACAAACCATAAGATGGTCCACGGATCCTCCTTTAGGCTCGGAGCCTCAGCGTAGAGCCTTGGTTGCTCACTGGAATTCACACGGACCAGGCTCACGAGTCGTGAGGCATCACATGGACCGTGAGATATTCCGTGGAGCCTTTCTTAGATTGGAGTCTTGGTCCAGAGCCTTGGCTACTCACTGAAACTCACACGGACCAGTTCACAGGTCTTGAGCATCCACACATCCCATGAACTCCACCGTGAGACCGTGCCTTAGCCAATAATTTTGTTCCTTTTTCCAGAATACTTTCCGGTGCAGGCAGTCCCACTTTGAAGGCCATAACTTCCACATCCGAACTCTGAATTTAGTGAAAACAAATGTGTTGGGAAGATAACTCAAAGAGATTCAATTTTATATATCGTGTCCCATACAGTTCAACCCGTACCAAGAGATATGGCTATTTAAAGTCAGCACTTCCACAAGACGTCGAGCAAAACTTAACCAATGTGATTTCTTCCAAGACGGTCATGCAAGAGAAACTTGGAAAACTCAAAGGCTAACCAAGATAGGTTCAAATCAGTCTTCAAACAGTATTACAAGGTTCGGGAAGTTCCAGATTGTTACATATATTGTGATGCCCGTGTGAGGGATTTTCCCTGATATTGTGCTTGATTATAAATTTGTTCCACATTAATGGATTATGACCTAACGTTTGAGAATTTAAATACTTATGAAATGTTATTACTTGAGAAGAGTTATGAATCTCTCATGCTTGGGATGAGTTGTGATTTTATCATACATTAAAATTGAAATTACTTGAAAAATAAATGTGTTGGGCATGGTGTGAACTGAGAAATGTGATATAATGTGAAATTAAACGTGTTGAGACATGAAATGATTGAGAAAGATGCGTTTGAGGAGATATTTTGAATCATGACATAATTTGAGAACTTTATTACTTTGATGCGTGTTTTGAGTGATTGTGCTCCCCTATTTGTAATATTGACATATATTCATCCTCATATATGTATAACATGGAATATGGGAAGTAATATTATCGTAACACCTTTTTTAAGAAAGAAATGAAACCCTTTTTTGAAAACCTTGTATGTTGAGTCCCTGATCGAGGCAGTTATAAGGAAAGTAGTAGATTCATTAAGACATACAACAGTATCTTGAGTCCCTGAGGGTGACAAGGTAATGGATACATAGTGATAGATATTAGTATCATGAGTCCCTACGGTGGCAGGGTAGTTGATACATTGTGGTTATTCCTATATCTTGAGTTTTTAAGGTGGTAGGGTAGTAGATATAACATGATACCACTAGTATTACCAGTACCACCAATACCACCTTCGAATTGCATTAACTCTATCTCATTACTTATTTTTAATGTTATGCATATGTTTCTATTAATTGATGGCACCGATGCTGGTCTGGGATTTTTTGAATGCAGGTGGAAACATTTCCACTTTATTGCATAGTTTATTCAATTCCTAAAATCTAGTTGGTTAAACCTACTGATTACATGTGAATGTACTCATCCCTACTTCTATATATCTTAATGTAGATCCTAGTTAGGAGCATTCACGTGGTGGTTGATTTACTCCAGGATGGTGATTTCCATTTCTGGTGATGAGATATAGTATCTCAAATCACTTCTAGATTCTATCTTTACTTTGTAGTCTTTGTTTTATTTCAAAGACTAAGTTGTACGCATTAAATGCAAACCTTACATTAGATTCTCTTGTACTCATGACAGCAGGTTTTGAGATATTTTCGTACTATGCCTGTCTTTTTATTATTGTTTCTTTGTTTACCTTATGTATTATGTTTAAGTTGGGTTTTGAGATATCTTTCTTTATGACTTTTCCTTTTAGGTCAGGACAAGTTGGTATCAAAGCTCTAGGTTCATTGATCTCATGAGTTAAAGAAAAAGGAGTCTAATAGAGTATCGCAGATCAATACATAGACGTTTGTATCCATCCTCAAGAGATTATAAAATGCCAGTTAGGAGAAATCTCTTTCCTTATTTATTTTTGTGCTATTCATGCATATCCAAGTGTAGTATGCCTCTAATCTACTCTATCTACATAGATAATGAGGGTGATCCTTGTAAGGTCCCATATGTTTGAAGGTACAAAAGTGTAAAAGAAATGAAGTTCAGAATTTTTTCTAAGTGTAAGGGGGTTTACGAAGGCTATACAACCGTGAAAGGGTATATGAGTGTACATGGAGTCCTGGATCCTAAGGGTGCAATTCTAGTAGCTTAAGTTAGGAGGGCCACCAATGCACAAAGGTAACCATAAGTTATAGGTTGTTCCATGAACCGTAACTTATGCTCCTGGAATAGTAGGTAGACTTGGTGGGAAAATGGCTTTCTAAAGTTTGATGAATGAACAATAGGATGTCCCGTTGATTGGTTGACGGATCATAGGTGGTATCCTGGTTTGGGTTCTAGAGAAGGTTTTAGAAGGTTCCAAAAACCAAAAGGATAAGACCTCCATTCCACAACTTGTGGACTAATCCACGACCCATAATCGAGGTCTCGTGGTTTGGTCCAGTAGATTTTTAGAAGGGGCAATTTTATCTTTTCCTAACATCCTAAGTATGTGTTACATCGTTTAAGCCCCCAATTAAGCCCTTTCCAGCCTTATACAACCCTAAACGACTCCACTCCAATTCATTCTAAAATAACATAAGTCCAAACACCTCCAAAATACTCTCAAACTTCCTCTAGAAATTCAAGTAAAAGGTGCAAGCTAGGATTTTTGGAGTTTATTCATCTTTCAACAAGATCTCTATCTCCAATCACACCTAGGTATGTAGGTTTTTGATTTGTGAAGACTTTTCCTCTGCAAATCTCAATCAACCTTCTTCTTCATCTATTTTCAAGTCAGGGTAATTTATGGTAGTTTCATGAACTCTTTTATGTGTTGATATTATGAAGTTAGTTATGATATTTCACCTTTTTTAACTATTATTCAATGACATGCCATGTAGAATTTATGTTTTAAATGAGGGTTTTGATGATGCCCTAGAAATGCTTTACCTTCTTATGATAGGTTGCTTGAATGATTTGTAAAGGACCTTGCTTACTCCCTTCATGTCCTATATCCTTGAATTTTCATGAGTTTAAACTTTCATGCCTATGCTTACCATATTTGAATAAATTTATGTGAAAAGTCTCTTATGATGATTATATGAGTATGGCAATTTATGCAAGATATGAATGTTATAAATATTACAAATGCTATGAAGCCCTATCTTTGATGCCATGAAGCTTTGTTTGATGAGCTACTTCAAGTTGATATTATGATGTTTTGAGACTATGCATATTATGACTATGATTACAATTTAAGTATTTTGTGGGATTATGACCTAGCACCGAGAGGACCTTGGTAGTCTCCCAAAGTCCCAAAACTATGTGCCATCATAGGTTTGTGTAACGACCCGAAAATTTTCAAAACCTTCATATATTTGATCTTGTATGATGTTATACTGGTCATGGTTGAATTTTAGTATCCGGGGGTTGAGTTTAAGTGGCCAAATGCAAAACGGACCTTTTCGTGGCCTAGAGAGGACATTTGGGCATTGTATTTTGAGGAATCATAACTTTGGTACGGTACTAAATCTGTATGCTACTACATATAAAATTGAATCTCTTCGAGTTATCTTCGTAACGCAACTGGTTTCACTCAATTCGGAGTTTGTATGAGAAAGTTATGCCCAAAACAGTGAGACTGCCCGTAATTCAGAAGACGCTGAGAATAGGCCCTAGAAATGGCCCAAGGACAGGACCACGGACCGTGTGAGGATCCACGGTCCCTGTGGGGGTCCGTGTGAGGGTCCAGTGGGTTCAGGATGGTCAGGTCTAAACCCATAGACCAAGTGAAGTCCCACGGAGCACCCCACGGTCCGTGAGACTCCAAACGGTCCATTTGAGGGTCTGTCAAGTGGGGAAGTGAGTTGGCCAAGGGGTGGGCTGGTTTTTGGGCCAATTGTGGCTCCATGGACCAGTACACGGTCCGTCTGAACCCACACAACCCGTGACCCCCTCTGTGAAGTGATCCAGAAAGACGAAACCAAGGCAAGGCTAACGGTCCAGTACACGGACCATGTACCAGTAGACGGTGCCCTAAAGCCAACCGTGTGACACTGTGTTCAGTTAATTAGTCCATTTCATTAATGGTTAATTCGTAATTTAATTAATTCCTATGCCTCTTTTTGACTTTCTAAGGTCCCCTTAACCCAACCCTAACCCCTTTTCATCCATTCTAACACTCCTCATTGCTCCTTAAAAATTCCTAAATTTTCTTGACCTCCATTGTTGAAAGCTTGAAGAAAGTTTGGGAAGACACCTTTCTTGCGTAATTCTTCAATTCCTTTGGTGAATTGTAAGGTATGTGGGTTTGATTGATGGATTCCCTTTCATCCATGAAGACCCAAGAACCCTCCTCTTTAAATTTGATTTTTAAGTTTTAATTAAGGTTGGGATCTTTAAATTTTGAAGTAATTAGTTGATTGGGATTATGTGCTATAGAAATTAGGTGATTTAAAGTTGTTTTAAGATTGAATTTCATGAAGGTTTAATGGTTTGATGATGATCAAGTTATGCATCTCCTTGTACTCTTAATTTATGCATGGGTATTGTCTAAATGATGTTTTAAAGGTAGATTTGACTTGATTTTCTCATGAACTACTCTTGAATTGAATGTAAAGTTTGAATTCCACTACCCATGTTATTCATATTGTTTCTCATGGCATTGCATGCATGATTCATGGATTTATGATGAAAGTGTTCATGTGGGCTAAGTCCCAAACATGTTTATGACTATGATTTTGAACAAGTATGGGTTATGGCTAAGTTATGATCACACTAAGTCTATGATTTGGCTCCTTGAGCAACATGGGTGTTTACACCAACATGATTTTGACATGTTATGTATGGAGCTACTCTTGTGCATAAAGTATGACATGAAAGGTTGTTTGGCTTTTAAGACCATGATGCATGACTATGAACTATGTTTGACCCTTGTTAAGCATGCATAAGAATATTTGAAAGTATGTATGGCTTCTAAGCCCAAGTATGCATGATTTGAAGTTCAAGTGTCAAGTTTTGTTTTAAAAGCATGTATATGTATATGTATTCTTGTGGGATGTGGATTTAGCACCGAGGAATTGGATTCTGGGTGGGATATCTTCATAGGGCCCATACTACTTTCCATCAAACTATGTGCCTCCATAGGTATACTTTTATATGACATGTTGTGCAATGTAAATCCTTTTAAAATGGGAGACCGTAAGGAAGGTGGCCATCACACCAAAATGGGAGACCTGTAAGGTATGGTGTGATCTACCCTTGGCAAGTAGACACCCTCATCTCAATGCGGGGGCCTGGAATTGGGAAATTATATACTAGCTTGGATGGATTGTCATGTCGGTTATGATTCCATCCGCTTTATATTAAGTATTATAGCATTTCATGCATCATGATTTCATGGAATATTGTATATTGTCCTTTCTTATATTTGCATCTATATATGTGCCCTTATCATGTAGGTTACTATAGGTTCATGTGCATATGCATTTGCATGCCCGCATACGTAGTACTTAATTGTGCTAACCCATACTCTTGTCTACATGTTCTAACCATGTAGGTGCCAGTGAAGATCTCTATCTACCTTTGCCCAACAAGTGATCATTGTTGAAGACTTGTGCTAGTGGTGAGCCCTTTTGTTCAAGGGCAATATCCACCTGCTATCTACCTAGTTTTATTATGTTATTTGTTTTTCTTATGTATTGAGGGTGAGCCTCAAATTATGTCGAGGCCCCGCTTTATCTATGTAGAGGCTTGTTAGACAAATCTAAGCTCTTGTATGTTGGCTTGTAATGTTGAATATTATGATTATAGAATTTTATGTTTATGAGCCTTGATTATGAGAAATATTATTGATTATGCTTATGACTTGAATGTTGGGAGTTGTGATTGACTATGTGCTTATGTGGAAATTCCCATACTCCCGGTATGCCTCCATAGCTTGAGTCCTACTTTCCCGTCCCCTTAGAGATAATTGTTATGTGCTATGTGAATCCATGTTTATCCTATTCCCGGCAATATCCCCATAGCTTGAGTCCAAAGCCCCAATTCCCTTAGAGCTTATGTGTTATGTGTTTTGCTTCCGCGCTTCCGAATCGATGATGTGTGTGATGATGCTATGATGGTTTGATCGAGGACTTTTGGGTTCTCCTTTGCCATGTCACATCTAGGCCCCTATTTTGGTCATGAAAAAGATGGTATCAGAGCCCTAGGTTTGTAATGATCTTTGGAGTCCAACATGCCGCATCACGTAGAGTCTCGCTCATGGGTGTGATGCGTGCCATACCTATAAGGGAGAGGCTATGACGATATTTTAGGAACTTATCACTTCATTGTCTCTTGTCTAGTGCTTTGTAATATTAAGAGATTTCTTTAAACTCGTGGTATTTTGTCGCTCTTTCAGAAAATGCATCCAAAAGAGCTCCCCTTCCCTGTCAGGCTCCTGAAGTTGAGAAATAAGCTCCTCGGGCACCGGTTGAGGAACAGGTGTCCCATGCTGAGTTCAGAAATATCATCTCTATGTTAGCCTAACCTGTGGCCAACCAAGCTCGGCCTGTCAACCCCGTTAATGCTGGTACTCCGGCCTCAAGGGTAAGGGATTTCACCTGTATGAACCCTCCAAAATTTTATAGTTCTAAGGTTGATGAGGATGCTCAAGAGTTCATTGATGAACTCACCAAAGTGTTGACAATTATGAGTGTTAGTTCGGAGGAGAAGGCATAATTAGCGGCTTACCAACTTAAGGATGTGGCGCAAGTATGGTACAATTAATGTCTTGTTGAGAGGGTGATGGATTTTACGGTTGAATGGGAGGAATTCAAAGTGGCCTTTCTTGGTCGGTTCTTTCCTCTTGAGCTTAGAGAGGCCAAAATGACCGAGTTCATCAACCTCCGGCAAGGCGGTATGACCGTGAGGGACTATGCCCTCAAGTTTACAAAGCTTTCTAAGTATGCTTCTATGCTTGTCTCGGATCCCCGTACCAGAATGCATAAGTTTATTTTGAGTGTATCGAATTTGGTTGTGAAGGAGTGTCGAACGGCCATGCTTATTAAGGAGATGGATATCTCGAGGCTTATGACTTATGCCGAACAAATCGAGGGTAAAAATTTGAATGATAGAAGGGAACATGAGGCTAAGAGGGCCCGGCATGATGGTGGGTTCCCCCATGTCAACGGTGGTGGATTTGGTCGTTTCCAACAAGGCTAAGGTTCTAACATGAGATTTGCTACTAAGGTGCTTCCTCCTAAGGCACAATATGGGGGTAGTCCCCGATATCCTCTTTGTGGCCATTGCAGAAAACATCATGTGGGTGATTGTAGGATGCTTTCGGTTGCTTGCAGTTGATGCGGTAGATTGGACCACAAGGTGTCCGATTGTCCTAAGGGTTCCAAGAAGGTCCAAGTGGCTCTCGATGGTCAAGGGCCTCCAAACGCTCCAGTTGGTGGTGCTCCAAGTAACAACCGGTTATATGCTCTCCATGCTCACCAAGAGATGGAAGAAGCTCTGGACGTCATCACGGGTATGTTGAAAATCTTTAACTTTGATGTATATGCTTTACTTGGTCCGGGTGCAAATTTATCTTTTCTGACTCTTTTGTTGGCTATTAAATTTAGTGTGAGTTTCGAAAACTTTAGGGAACCTTATTCGGTGTATACTCCTGTGGGTGATTCTATTGTGGCCCAGAAAGTGTATAGGAGTTGTCCAGTGTCGGTGCTGCATAAAGTGTTCCCCAGTAACCTTGTAGAACTTGAAATGTATGATTTTGATGTCATTCTTAGGGTGGATTGGTTGCATGCATGATATGCCTCAATTGATTTTAGAACTTGGTGGGTCAAGTTCCAAGTCCCTAATAAACCGGTATTGAAGTGGGAGGGTAGTAATTCCGTGATTAAGGGTAGGTTTATTTCCTACCTTAAGGCCCGAAGAATGATTGGGAAAGGGCGCATATATTAAATTGCTCGGGTTAGAGATATGGAGGGTGAATCACCTAGGCTTGAATCGGTTCCGGTGGTAAAAGAGTTCCCCAATGTGTTTCCCGAGGATTTTCCCAGTATCCTCCCTGATAGAGAAGTGGATTTTGGTATAGACCTTCTCCCGGTTACTCAACCTATTTCTATCCCTCCTTACAGTATGGCTCTGGCGGAGTTGAAGGATCAATTCAAGTATTTTTTGGATAAAGGGTATATTAGACCTAGCATTTCACCTTGGGGTGCTCCGGTGTTGTTTTTGAGTAAAAAGGATGGGTCTCTCCATATGTGTATTGATTATAGGCAATTGAACAAGGTGACCATTAAGAATAGGTACTCGTTGCCTAGAATTGATGATTTTTTTTACCAACTTCAAGGGGCTACTCACTTTGCCAAAATAGATCTTCGCTCGGGTTATCATCAATTGAAGGTGAGGGAGTGTGACATTCCCAAGATGGCCTTCCGGACTCGTTATGGTCATTTTGAGTTTATGGTGATGCCTTTTGGGTTGACTAATGCTCCGGCAGTATTTATGGATCTCATGAATAGGGTGTTCAAGACATTTCTTGATAATTTTGTGGTGGTCTTTATTGATGATATCTTGATCTACTCCCGTAGTGAACAAGAGAATATGGGTCATTTGAGGTTGGCTCTCCAAACTTTGAGAGAAAAGAAATTGTATGCCAAATTTAGTAAGTGTGAGTTTTGGTTGGGAGAAGTTTTCATTCATGGTCATGTGGTGTCCGTTGATGGCATCAAGGTTGACTCGAAGAAAACCGAAGCGGTGAGGGATTGGCCTAGACCATTGACTTCTTCGGATATTAGAAGTTTCCTTGGTTTGGCCGGTTATTATAGAAGGTTTGTTGAGGGGTTTTCAGGGTTTTCATCTATAGCGTCTTCGTCGACAAAATTGACTCAAAAGAAAGCCAAGTTTGTATGGACAAATGAATGTGAGAAAAGTTTCCAAACTTTGAAGAATCGACTTACATCGGTCCAGTTTTGACCTTGCCAAATGGTGTAAATGGGTTTGTGGTTTATTGTGATGCATCACATATTGGTTTCAGTTGTATGCCTATACAACATGGTAAGGTAATAGATTATGCTTCCCGACAATTGAAGGTGCATGAATAAAATTATTTGACTCATGATCTTGAATTAGCGACGGTGATGTTTGCTTTGAAAATTTGGAATCATTATTTGTATGGGGTCCATGTGGATGTGTTCACCGATCACAAGAGCTTATAATATGTGTTTACCAAAAGGTATCTTAATCTGAGGGAAAAGAGATGGTTGGAACTTCTTAAAGATTATGACATGAGTGTTTTTTATTATCCCGGTACGGCCAATGTTGTGGTGAATGCTCTTAGTAGACTTTCTATGGGGAGTGTAACTCATGTGGATGAGGAAAAGAGGGAGGTATCAAAGGATGTACACCGTTTGTCTAGGTTGGGTGTGAGGTTGACTGAATCCGGCAATGGTGGCATCTTTGTGCAAGGTGGATCCGAGTCTTCTTTGGTGGTTTCTGTTAAGGCTAAGCAAGATCTAGATTTTTCTTTGGTAGAGTTATAGAAGTTGATTACCGATGGCAAGATTGAGGTTTTCTCTCAAGGGGAAGATGGTGTGCTTTAGTACCAAGATCGTCTATGTGTTCCGTATTTGGATGGCTTTAGGGAAGTCATTATGAAAGAGGCTCACAATTCACAATATTCTATTCATCCGGGATCAACCAAAATGCACCGAGATTTGAAATAATTGTATTGATGGCATGGTAAGAAGAAAGACATAGCAAGATTCGTATCCGAGTGTCCTAATTGCCAACAAGTGAAGGTAGAACATCAAAGGCCTGGTAGCTTGACACAAGACATTGAGATTCCTACTTGGAAGTGGAAAGATATAAATATGGACTTTGTTGTTGGGTTACTCCATACTAGGAGGCAATTTGATTCCATATGGGTTGTGGTTGATAGAATGACTAAGTCGGCTCACTTCTTATCGGTTAAGACTACCAATACTGCCGAAGAGTATGCTAAGGTATATATTTGGGAGTTGGTGAGGTTGCATGGTGTTCCAAGGTCTATCATATCGGATCGTGGTACCCAATTTACTTCTCATTTTTGGAGGTCCTTTAAAAAGGGATTTGGTACTAAGGTCAAGTTGAGCTCCGCATTCCATCCTCAAATCGATAGGCAAGCCAAGAGGACAATTCAAACCTTGGAAGATATGTTAAGGGCTTGTGTGTTGGATTTTAAGGGAAATTGGGATGATCATTTACCTCTCATCGAGTTTGCTTAAAACAATAGCTTCCATGCTAGCATCGGTATGGCTCCTTTTGAGGCTTTATATGGTAGGAGATGTAGGTCTCCGGTTGGTTGGTTTGAAATAGGTGAGGCGACCTTGATAGGCCCAGACTTTGTAGTTAAGGCTATCGAAAAGGTGAAGTTGATTCGAGAAAGGTTGAAAATGGCCCAAAGTCGCCAAAAGTCTTATTCGGATGTTAGAAAGAAGGACCTTGAATTTCATGTTGGTGATTAGGTGTGTGTGAAGGTGTCCCCCATGAAGGGAATAATGCGTTTTGGCAAAAAGGTCAAGTTGAGCCCAAGGTACGTCGGACCTTATGAGATTGTGGAACGGGTTGGCAATGTAGCATAATGGTTGGACTTGCCTTTGGACATGAGCTCTATTCATCTGATTTTCCATGTATCTATGTTGAGGAAGTTGGTTGGTGACCCCAAGTCCATTTCACCTTTGGAGGGTGTGACGATTGAAGAGAACTTGACTTATGAAGAGGTACCGGTTGAGATTTTGGATAGACAAGTGAAGAGGCTTTGCCATAAGGAAGTAGCTTCGGTCAAGGTACTTTGGAGGAATCAAGATGTGGAGAGTGCAATGTGGGAAGTGGAGTTGGACATGATGGAGCGATATCCTTACCTCTTCCAATCTACTTAAGCCTAAGGTACTAGGTTCTATCCTTTATTTGTCCTAATTCTTTGTTTCTTGAGTTTTATCACATTGCATGCATTCATGAGCATGAAAATGATTTAAATGAGGTTTTGACATGAGTTTTTAAAGACTTTTGATATGATGCATGATCTATTGAGTTATGGTTAGAATGTCTCTTGTTTGTGATTGAAGTCCTCAAGTCGTAGTCTTAGCTCATTCGAGGATGAATGTTCCCAAGGGGGAGATGATGTAACGACCCAAAAATTTTCAAAAACTTCTTATGGTTGATCGTGTATGATATTATACTGGTCATGGTTGAATTTTGGTAGCCGGGGGTTGAGGTTAAGTGGCTGAATGCAAAATGGACCTTTTGGTAGCCTAGAGAGGCCATTTGGGAAGTATACTTTAAGGAATCATACCTTTTGGTATAGGATGAACTGTGTGGGATACTACATATCAAATTGAATCTCTTCGAGTTATATTCGCAATGCAACTAGTTTAACTCAATTTGAAGTTCGTATGAGGAGGTTATGGCCAAAATAGTGAGACTATTCATAATTCGAAAGACGCTGGGAATAGGCCCTGGAAATGTCCCAATAATAGGAATACGGACCGTGTGATGGTCCATGGTCTGTGTGGGGGTCCGTGTGAGGGACCAGTGGGTTCATGGTGGTCAGGGCCCAACCTATAAACCAAGTGAAGTCCCACGGACCACCCCCACGGTCCGTGAGACTCCAAACGGTCCGTTTGATGGTCCGTCAAGTGGGGTAGTGAGTTGGCCAAGGTGTGGGCTGGTTTCTGGGCCAAGTGTGGCTCCATGGACCAGTACACGGTGTGTGTGAATCCACACGGCCCGTGAACCCCCTCCGTGAAGTGATCTAGAAAGTCCCCGAGAGTTCAAGCCGAAGATGAAACCAAGGCAAGGCTCACGGTCTAGTACACGGACCATGTACCAGTAAAAGGAGCCCTGAAGCCAACCGTGTAACACTGTATTTAGTTAATTAGTCTATTTCATTAATGGTTAATTCGTATTTTAATTAAATCCTATGCCTCTTTTTGACTTTCTAAGGTCCCCTAAACCCCCTTAACCTAACCCTAACCCCTTTTCATCCATTATAAC
>JBCEWC010003024.1:0-31868 GCA_038996855.1 Solanum aculeatissimum | reverse complement strand
TCATAGATGCAGTAATAACTTTCTATATAAGTATGTTGCATTTGTTCACTTTTTTTTTATAATAATTTTACTATTCAAGTTAATCGTGTATATTTTTTGATTAATTTCAAAGGTACGTAGGGATTACACAAATCACATACTATTAAGAGCTAATTATATTTTGTCCCTTATTTTTTTTGAATTCCAAAAATCCCTTAAATTGATATAAAATCAGTGATGTATCCGAGAAAAGGAGAGGATAGAGGTTACTTTTAGAGAATATAATAAAAATATAAGTTGTATATTTGGATAATTTTTTCCTTTTTTACCTATGTTTAGAATTTATATTCATTTGACTAATACTAATGTACTTCAAAATGTGTATTAATTAACATAAAGTTGTTTCTTTTTTATTATGTGGACTTGGGTTGGCTGGAGGGTCACTAGGGGAACATGTGGTGACTGATGAGATGAGATGAGAAGAAGCTGGACATTTTTGGCAGTACATCTTTGAGAATGGAGAGTTACTTTTCTAAAATTTCATGTTTCACGTGGGATATGAGTATTTTATATTTTGTGCTGTTCCCCATGCAAATACGGATAGATGAGCGGCTTGCCAGCCAACACGCGCTGACATCAATTTAAGATTTTTAGTGAATATCTTTTTATAGTAATGTTACTAATTCAACAATATGCTGATAAGTTTTAGGTGGAAGTGATTTCTACGAGAAAAATGAGATTGAAATAGATTGAGCATATAAAAAGAAGATGTTTATATGCTCGATGAGATGCATGCACTGTGTAAGCCTACTTATCACACAAAAAATATAAATCACACCAGACAAACTCGATAATACAAGCTCACATATCCTGACAGTGAAATCTACCCCTAACCTCTTTTATATTATAGGATACCATCTACACCAAGTCGGCCATCCTTACCAACAGAATTTTGATAACTGTTCTTAGAAGTTGGGGGGCTTTTCAGTATTTTATGAATCAGTTTTAAATTTAATTTGAACCGGATTGGCACTTCTAATTTTGAAAAATTGTCCTTCTAAATCGGAAGGCCACAAAAGTAACTGTCTACTTTAATCAATCTAACGTGTAAAAAGACCAAGAAACCCTAAAGCTATCGTTCTTGTAACCTAAATTGTCAATCCGCAACCGCTATCCTTTAATTGCGCACAAGGTAAAACTCCCAATGCGACAAGCTCAATTCAGAAGGCAAACCTCTTACTTTCACTGGCAAGGAGTTTTAAAATTGAGACCTCTAACATGGAAATCCCAAGCCCAAACCATTGGACACCCCGAAGGATCCTGCGCTACACCCCTTAAAAACCCTAAAGTGAAGATATAAATTTTGGAACCATAATTTAGCAGATGATCGAAAGAAGTAAACACATTCCATAATGGTGGTAATTTCACCACCTCATTCTTGTGAATGAATTACCTCTTCTTAAGCCTCAACAGTCAAAGCAAGCAACTACTATGATATGCTAAATAATGGGACAGAAAGATGGAAACAAGTACTACATGTTCCCATCAAATAATGTCGGGGGAAATCCAGGTATGACTTGTACTGTTGTACATTCAACATGTATGTAATTTAATTATGCTTTTGATCATCCACCACCAAAATATTTAAGGGAAAAGGTAGCTTATACAACACGAACTCAATCAAGAAATAGCAGAAAATATATGTAAAATCCGCAACTCCCCAAATAGATGACTACTCTACAGCTTGTTTTTAAAGAGGAGGCTTCTCCAATTTAAAACCACTGACCGACATGCTAGCCAAACCTGGAAAGAATACAGATTCAGAAACTAAGACAAGATTTAAATGCAATAAACTATTTTTATTTAATCAAAGGCAAGGTGACTAGTTCGACATCATGATACCCACATTAGCAATTTTTTTTCTAATCCATTTTGCTCTATTGGGAGTCTCTTTCATCCTGCTGAGTCTGACACTGTTCACTGAGGGATGGGAAGGCTTTCTTATATGGTGTTAGGTAATCCTATGCTCATGAGCTAGTTTTTGAGGTTGAGTCAGAATCAAGGACCATTTTCTATGGTATCAAAGTCAGGTCCATCCTAATTAATCTTAGTGACGTTGGGCCCCCATCTTATATTGTTCACACTCCACATGTCCAATCATGGGCATGGAGTAGGGTGGTGAATCCTACATCATTCACTTAGGAATGGGACGACTTTCTTATATAGTTTTGGACAATCCTCCCCTCATGAAATAGCTTTTGAGGCTGAGTTATGCCAATGACCATTTAACACATCCTAATGCTAAATAATTTACACCATAACACAGGTGCTCAAAAGAACAAAAGTCTTTAAAGGAAATCTTTTTCCACGCAGAGGAAATAATCATAGAAAAGAGAACAATAGCATACCCCATCAACTGAAGTTGAATCCTCCTGATGGAAGAGATGGATTGCCTCCTCCAAAGTCGAATGGAGCATCAGCTGATGGAAGCTGCACATCTTCGTCCTCCAACCAATAAGTTTCGAGGATCTTCACTGCCTTCTCATATATTTCAGTGTTGTCATGGCTCTGGAGGTTTTCAATCTTCTCCAGACCTTCAGCCTCGTCGATTAACTGGGCATATTCATTCACGCCGTCTGTTTTACCTAGATCCTTATCAGCTTCTCCAATCTTCAGAATATTCTCAATCCCTTCCAAGCAGACCGTGACAATTCTTGGGTCAGGACATACCAGAAGATCACACAATGGTTTTATACAACCTTGGCTAACCAAGAACCTAGAAATCAATTTACATGTGAGCTTCAAACTAGATGCAAGGTTAACCAGATGAAATTGAATTTGCTAACGGAACCATACTTGATTTGATCATGATTTCCACCAGATGTAGCATTTGAAATTGCCCAAGCAGCCTCTTTCTTTATGTCAAATTCAGCATTTTGTAGCAGATGGACAAGAGGGGCAATAATGCCAGAATTGATCACATTCTATTTCAATTATAAACCCGTTTCAGTATCACTATACATTACTGAATCACATTGAAAAGGCTTCTCTTACTTCACCTCTTATCATTTGTCTGTCAACTAATAAAAAGAAACATAAAATGTCAATTACCATACCTGAATTTGATTTCGATTACCAGCTGTTATGTTCGAGATTGTCCAGCAAGCTTCCTTTTTAATGCTCTTTTTGTAATTTTGTGTCAGCAGGGTGAGGAGGCAGGGAAGAGCATGATGGTCAATCATAACCTAAACAAAATGGGTTCATCAATGGCCGTCAGAAAAAGAATCCAGCTGATAAATTAGGTAGGACATAATTTGCTTTAACAACCAAAGATGTAGTTGGTTTTATTTTGTCCATTTCATTTCCACTACATTTGAAAGGTAGCAACAACGGAAGGTTGCAGGCAACTCACTGACAGAGAGCATAACTGTGCCTTACAATATAACCTACTAGAGCTTCCCCACCTTGGTAGGACCAGGAGAATAACAGGATAGCAAAAGAAGTTTACTCAATTCTCACTCATCTAATGTTTCAGTGAGCAAAAATTAGAAAATATCCTCTTTAACCTTTTTTCGTCCTACATGCATGAGCAAATCGAGATGGAACACTATTTGTTCCTGTAAATATGTTGCAACAGAATGATGTGGTGCAACACTATCCAAGTGGGCAGTTGAGCAATGGAAAGTTTATTCGAGAAATAATCACAACAGTCACACACCATAAACCCTCTACTCAAGTAGGCGAATGTGAACTGAAGTATACGGATGCATCAGGGAAGACTTCAGTTAGCAACCTCTCCTAAGCATGGCAGAAAACTCATGAGAACTAATTGATTAGCACAATCTTAAATTTGTCTTTTCTTTGATATTATAATATAATATAGTTGACTAACAGGATTATTTCAAAAATTGAATTATCATTGAAAGCTAGATTCAAGTACAATTTTTTGTCTGATCAGCAATAGTTTACCCAAATGGAAAAAAAAGTGCTAGACATCTGACGTAATGATGGATTTGATATTGAGCATGCATGTTTCCACAAAGACTCATTTAAGAACAAGAAGAGGAAAAAATGAAAAAAGAATTCCACATGAAGAATTTGCTAGAGCAGAGAATCTTATATATATTTATATATTGCCCATGGAAGGATGATAAATACCTGAGTTTGGATATCGTCTCCTGTGACGATATTACCAACAGTGCGCAAGGCAGGAATGAGAACAGATGGTGAAGAATGACTACTCACAAAAAGAAGATGAAGGCAGTAAGAAACCTATGGTTTTAACATATCGAAAGCCTAAATACAAACCCCAAAGTAAGATCTATGACTCACAGTAGCAGCTCAATAAGGCGGGGACACACTCCAGCTTCAATTACAGCCTGGATTTTGTCATTAGTTCCATCAGAAAGATACGAAAGAGCCCAGCATGCATCTGTCAAGACTTCTTCATCATTTGAGTGGATAAGGCGAGCAAGAATAGGGAGTGCCGCTTTTGTCTGAGCAATGAATTTCAAAAGGCAGAATCTTCAAAAGTAATTTAAAACACTTGGAAAGATTAAACAAACTTTTTCTTTAAAGTCAAAACCTGTTCAAATTGTGGCTGAGGCTTGCCCCTACAAAAGTTTGACAATGTCCAGGTAGCATTTCTCAACATAGATAGCTTTGCATGCTCATTAAATTGAGCCAGCAATGACACTAAAGCTCCATGGCCAAGCACCAGGTCGCGATACATGGGTGAATCCCCAGCAATATTTCCCAAAGCCCAAACTGCCTATAAAAGTTGAAAAAAAATCAAAATAAAAGCACTTTTAACTTTTCAGAAATAAATTGGCATATTTGGTGCTTCATAGACATAATATCAGTGGAATCTGAGTAGCTCAGTTAGTTGAATACCTAAACTTTCATCTTATCGGTGAGGGTTCAATTCCCAGTTTGTAATTCCCTCCCCTATTTCTCCTTTCCATACCCCCATTCTTCAGTTTTGTTTTGTTTTTTTCGAAAAAATAGACATAATATCATGACAATTATAGGAAGAAACATGAAACCCTAGCTCTCTTATATTTAAAATTTTACCTGTTCACGGACATCATCACTTTGTGAACTTAGAAGTCTGACAAAAATTGGAACAGAACCATAATCAATCACAACTTTAGTGTGTTCTGATGTACCAGATGCAATATTTGTAAGAGCCCATGCTGCCTCAAACTAGATCATAGGATGCCAAAGATGAAAACATCAGAAATAAAGATAAACTACAAAACACAAAACAAAAAAGCAATAGAATTTGTAAAAAACCTGCAGTTGAGGATAGTCATCTCGAGCAAGAAATTCAACAAAGCGAGGAACTACCCCAGACTGTATCACCTCCTCTATAGGAGGATTGCGTTCTGCCAACACAACCAGAAGTGAAAAGGCATACTAATTAAGAAACAGAAATACAAGAGGAAAACCATTCATTGTCAAGGTGATCAATAGAATTACATTTAGGAAAAAACAAAGCAACACTGACCAATTGAAAGCAGTTTCCGGAACTGTGTTGTACATTCAAGTTGCAAACTGCTGTCATCGGACCAAACCCCAGCAATCATTTCAGGAAGAGTCTCCAACTGAAAGGTAATAAACCAATAAAAAAAATCAGAGAAATTTGTTGCTAGAGCGGCATACATTGTTTTTGGCACAATGTTCCTCCCCCATCTCAATAAGGATGACTGTATTTGAAGAAAGCATCGACTAATCTAATTTTTCAGTGGAGATTCAATAATAGATTTCTTCCTTTTTCTTAAATAGTATTGTCAAATACCCTATTGACTCTCCAAACAGTGATTGTTTCATTTTTGCTTTGCAGACAAAGGAGAAACAGAGCAGACAGTATATTTAAACTCCTCAGATCTCATACCTAACTATTGAAAATATTATGCTTCTCTAACATGAAAAAGTCATTCTTAAGAATTGTGCGAAGTAAATAATTAACGAAAAAATAACAGTACTCAATTATGCTTGAAAGGATGAACACAGAGTGACCATTGATTCTAGCAATTCAAATAAAAGATTGAATACAAGAAGGAAAAATGAGTCTTAAGAACTGAATGAGGAAAGAATGAACACCGAGTAAACATTGATAGCACTAGCGATTCAAATAGAAATTGAATGCAAGGATTGGATGAAATTGAATGCAAGGATTGGATAAGTGTGCCTAAGAACTGAATGAAGCAAATAATTAACGAAAATGTATGCTAGAAAGTATACATACCGACTAAAGTCTTGATCGCACTTTCAATTTAAATAAACAATTGAATCCAACAAGGATAAGTGAGACTAAGAACAAAATGGAGCAAGTAATTAATACAAGTAGCAAAGTAAGCTGGAAATGATGACCACCAAGTAAAAGTTGATCGCACTTACTTGAGGAGATCCGGGAAGGAGATTAAAGGAAAATGAGCGACACAGAAATTTCTATATAAAAAGTATTCCATTTTCTTCATTTTCACCCTAGCTTTTGTATTGATTACAAATATCATTAAAATTTTCCAAACTTTCACAATCGATTTTGATCAAAGTACCCGAAACCGGTTGACCAAATCGGACATGGATTCCACACCCATGTCGTGTCGACACGGGTGCGGCACCAAATGTGAACAGTCCGAGCAACTTAGGCTGACTATGCTTGATAGGACGAACACCGAGTAAACAATGATGCACTTGCAATTCGAACAAATATTGAATCAAAAAGTAAAGTGACGCTAAGAACTGAATGAAGCATTTAATTACCGAAAAATACAAGTAGCCGATAATACTTGATAGGATGAACACCGAGTAACCATTGATCACACTTGCAATTCAAACAAATAATTGAATTCAATAAGGATAAGTGAAGCTAAGAAATGAATGAAGCATTTAATTAATGAAAAATACAAGTAGGCAGTGGCATGTATATATATATAGATATAGATATATAAAGAGCACAACTCATGTATATTACTATAATAACACTCATCAATGAATTTTTATTTTTTGAAATGTATTCAAATATTCTCATTAGCAATTATACTAAACACCTTTTTTAATACAAAGCACCAAACGATCATTAAAAAAATTAACACTCATTTGATCCAGTAAATCGATCTTAACCAATTTATTAACGAGAAAGAAAATACACAAAAAATAAAAATATAGCACACAACTAACTAGGAAAGTAACATGATTCACTGTCTAATATTATATATCTTGTCGCAAAAAAATAAATATAATACTGACTAATTGGCTTACGGTTTTGTTAAGTTCTAAGAGGTCCACTGTTCGAGCCTGAATAAAAATTCTTTTGTATTGATACAAATGAGGGCGAGAATTTTTTTTTAAAAAACGAATGAACCTGGTGAGTTTCGAAGTCACAACACCTGACCTATAAAACTACCATTTGAGCTACAACACCACTTGTGATAAGTGGTTTCTTTTTAGTTTATTGATACCTTAATTGGATTTTGCCTTCCAATTAATGCTCTACAGGATGAACACTGAGTGACTGTTGATCACACTTGCAATTCAAACAAACAATTGAATCCAACAAGGATGAGTGAGACCAAGAACTGAATGGAGCAAGTAATTAATACAAGTAGCAAATTAAGCTGGAAATGATGAACACCAAGTAAATATTGATTGCACTTGCAATTCACATAAAACAACTGAATCTGATGACAATATCTGCATCATACGGCTGAGAGTAGTTAACAAAACTGCATGTTGTTGAGTAAGCTCATAGAGTTGAAAGATGAATTATTCTTGATCGTACTTGCAATACAAACTAAACAATTGAATCCAATAATGATATGTGAAGCTAAGAGCTGAATAAAGCATTTAAATAACGAAAAATACAAATAGCTGATTATGCTTGATAGGACGAACGCTGAGTAAACATTGATGAACTTGCAATTCAAACAAATAAATTTATTCCAATAAGGATAAGTGAAGCTCAGAACTGAATTAAGCATTTAATTAATGAAAAATAGAAGTAGACAGTGGCGTACACAAGATTTTTCATAAGCAGTGTCACATTTAAAATAACAATAAATAAATAAATAAAATACCATCACATCATATTAAAGCACAATTCATGTATATCGCTATAACGATCCTCGATGAATTTTTATTTTTTGAAATATATTCAAAATATCCTCGTTAGAAATTATACTAAACACCTTTTTAATATAGGGCAACAAACGATCATTAAAAAAAAATTTAAGTTGCTCGGACTCTTCACTTTTGGTGCGGCACCCGTGTCGACACGACATGAGTATGGGAACGAGATCTGTGTCCGATTTGGTCAACCGGTTTCGGGTATTTTGACCAAAATCAATGGGGTAAATTTGGACAGTTTTAATGATTTTTGTAATCAATACAAAAGGAAGGGTGAAATTGAAGAAAATGTAATACTTTTGTATAGAAATTTCTATGTCACTCATTTTCCTTTAATCTCCTTCCAGGATTCTTCTCCACGTAATAACTCATAATTTAGATTTTATCACTCTATTTTTAGATATTTTAATTATTATTAGGCAAACCCGTATCCATATATGGATCCATATCCCCAAATCTTAAAAATTAGATCATGAAGGATCTGACCTCTAGATCCGCACCCATATCAGACACTCGCACCGAATTCGAGCAACTTAGAAAAAAATCATCACTCATTTGATCCCGTAAATCGATCTTAATCAATTTATTAATGAGAAAGAAAATACACAAAAATAAAAATATAGCACACAACTAACTAGGAAAGTAGCACATCCTTTGTCTAATAAAAAAAATAAATATAGTACTTTCGACTCATTGGCTTACAGTTTTGTTAAGTTCTAAGAGGTCCACTATTCGAACTTGAACCAAAATTCTTTTGTATTGGTAAAGATGAAGGTGAGAAATTTTTACAGAAAACAAATGAACCAGGTGAGTTTCAAACTCACAACACCTGACATATAAAACTGAAGTGTCCTACCATCTGAGATACAATGCAACTTGTGACAAGCAGTATCACTGTAGTTTATTGATACTTCAATTGGATTTTGCCTTCTAACTACATATACATATTTAATTTAAAAAATTCAAATGAAGTAGTGTAACGTGACACCCCTGGGGTGTAAGGTAAATCAGCCCCTGCAAGTAGAAGATAATGCTTGACAGGATGAACATCCAATGACCGTTGATCACACTTGCAATTCAAACAAACAATTGAATTCAATAAGCATATGTGAGAACCGAATGAAGCAAATAATTAAACAAAAAATACAAGTAGCCGATAATGCTGGATAGGATGAATGAACACTGAGTAAACATTGATCGCACTTGAAATTCAAACAAATAATTGAATCCAATAAGCATAAGTGAGGCTAAGAACTGAATAAAGCATTTAAATAGCTTAAAATACAAGTAGCAGATAATGCTGGATAGGATGAACACCGAGTAAACATTGATCGCACTTACAATTCAAACATATAATTGAATCAAATAAGCATAATTGAGGTTAAAAACTGAATGAAGCAAGTAATTAAACGAAAAATATATACACAAGTACTGAATTAAACTCTAAAGTACAAACACCAAGTAAACATTGATCGTATACTTGCAAATTCAAGTAAAACAAAACCAAATCCGATCTATAATGAAGCAAGTAATTGAACGAATATTATATACAAGTACTGAATTAAACTCGAAAGTTTCAAACACCGAGTAAACATTGATCGCACTTGCAAATTCAAGTATAATTGAGTACCGAAAAATAAAAACTGAATGACGCAAGTAATTGAAGAAAAATTCAAAGTACACCGAACACCGACTAAACATTGATCGCACTTGCAAATTCAAGTATAACAAAACCAAATCCGATCAAACAACCGAAGTTAAGCAACGAAAAACAAAAATCTATACCTTCTTATCGAGCTGAGAAACAGTAGCGGTGCTAGTAAACTGCTGAGCTTGCTGTAAACCTTCACGGCGCTTCTTCAGCAAACTCTCTTCTCTTTTATTCTTCCGGATCTCCACCATGTTATCTTCCCTTCTTCTCCGCCCTTCCTCTGCATCAACGGCGACTTTGTACCGGTTCCGGCGAGCCTCCGTTCTCGAGTTCGGCCTCAGCGACATAGCTCCGGTGAATCGAAATGCAAAACTTCACTCGATTATCGCAAATCGGTATGAATGAAATTCAGTTTGGTGAATTTGAAATGAGAATTTTGAGTTCAGTTAAATAGGAAACGAGAAAAAAGGACAACAGAGAGAGAAATCAGGGTTTGTACTAAAAAAGTTTTCGGGCTTTTTGTATCAACCACCAGTCCACCACTATGGTTTTGGAAAGTAGGCTTGATTATAGGATTATTTACAATATTGCCACTGTTTGGATTTCTTTAAAACGAAATCATTTTTTAAATTCATTTTTAGGTAAGGATAAAAAATCTCATTTTGTAAATATTTAATTTAGTGTGATTGCATTATTGTTTGAGTATTTTCTTTTCATTTTGTTTTTATTTATTATTTAATAATTTTATTTTATCGTTTAACCTATCTTTTCATAGTAGCTTTATTTTGTATCCTATTTTTTTCATAGATTATTATTCAAATTGTTAATGTGTAATATATTGCAATGACGAAAATGATACAATCTATTCAAATATTATATTTATTAAAATAATATAACACGATACAATTTAATAAGATATAATTTCAAAACAATACTTAATAACCATTCAAACAAAATGTTTCCTAACTTAAATGCAAAGGGCAAAGTTAGAAAAAAATAATTAATTCTCTCATTATTCAAATTAACAATTATTTTTAATATATATAACAAATAAATTAGAATGAAGGGAGTAATTAATTAGACCTCACAGAGCCGTACCGACCTAACTAGTTTTAGTATGATGACGCGAAAATGTGATAAATGCATTAGGCTAGTACAAATTTACATATATATATATATACAAAAAAAAAATGTTTACAAAAATAGTAGCTCATATTTTATTTACATAAAAAATAGCTCAAAATCACTAAAACTCTACCATATGATTTGTCAAAAATTATAGAAAGTATACACTTCTATACAATGTATATTACTTATATATGAGTTATACACAAAATATACATTATGATACACAAATATACACCGACTATACATGTCTATACAACGAGAACTATTTTTTTGTAATTTTTTAAATTTAGTGTCTCTTAGTGTAATTTATTCGCATTTCAATTATTTCAAAAAATACAATAATAATAATAACAAGGAGATAAAAAAAAATCTAATCCTAACTGCTCTATCTGATAAAGGTGTGAAGAAAAAATAAATTAATTAAAAGTAAAATTTTCAGACGATGTCTCCACGGTAAGATTTCCAAATAATGCAACTGATAATATGCCACCAAATATATAGTACATGTATATCATTTATAAAAAGTTGTGCTGGCAAAATGTACATACTTCAATCTACACTACAGTAATAGTCCAATACAATATCAAGTACTCAATGCAGCACTTTTCACTGCCAATCTGCTAAACATAATATCCTTGTTAATTAGTAAGATCAAATGGCCTGTAAAACCACATCTCCGAAGATGGTAAAAATGATATGCTAGGGTTTAAAGGGACCGGAAAATTTGACGATGAGGACGCCTCTGGAAGATTACAGTAAGTTTCGAGACATAAATGTTAAGAAAAACATGGGATATCCTAAACAAGAATTTCCTTGATCTGTTTCTTCTGTTCATTTGATAATGATGTAGGAAAAAGGACCTCAAATTTAACATGTAAATCACCCTTCTTGTTACTAAAATGCAGCGGCATTCCTTCACCTTTGAACTTTCTCACTTCCTTCGGCTCAGTGATCCGCTGAGGAATAACAATAACGAGGAATAGAGGTGTTATCAAGATAATTAAAGTAACACCTATATGAAATTGTATCTGGTTAGGACTGCATGGTAAAACTTACTTTTGTGCTAATATCTACCAAATGGTCATCGAGATGTTGAATGGTCTTGTTGAAACCAACCAGTGCTTGCACCTGCATGAAAGAAAAAGGAAGTGTTAAGATTAACTAAAAAAGGTGAATTGAATATCAAAAATCATAATCAATTAAATTAATGATGTTAGTAATAAATGGCATTCCCAGATTTTGTTTATTCTTAAGGATAGATAGAGTCAAACTAAGGACCCCTTTAAGCTTATAAGGCATTATTAATTTGGTTATTACCTATTGAACTTTACAAAGTATAAATTGGACACCTACAAGTGACTTATCAAGAATTACTTGGGAATACAAGTACACAAACTGTTTATTCGTCGCACGTGTTGAAAACAAGTCTCACATGCATTGGACCTGAAATTATTCTTTAAAAGAGCATATTCACCTCAGTTTTGAGTTAATTTAGTTTTTATCTTCAATGGAGATAGAAAGATTGATTGCTAACAAACTGAAGCTTAAGGCTGCAACACATTAAAATCAGACAAGCACTCATCATTCAAGCAATTTACTAATGCTCTTTTCCTCACACAATTGATCAAGGTACATGCTTTCCTCACACAATCGATCACGGTAAATGCTTTAATCTCTTCAACAAGCAAAGTCTCAATATAGTCTCGACATCCGCACAATTCTAAGTATTCATCTGAATATATGGACCAACTCGATGAGGCTTGTTTCAACCCAAACATAATTTGGTGAGACTAAAGGAAACCATTTACAAGCTAACAAAGTTTTGATATTGATGAACAAAGTTTCTTGAGGGATTCAAATTGTTACTTGATAGACCACCAAAGCTCGAGAACAATGTCAATCGCCACAAAACTGGATCGCTTCTGATCCTAAAGACTGAAACAGCACATACAAGAGGTACACACCATCCGCACAGCACCATTAAATAAATGCCCACTTATTCCTATATGCATACCATATGTAAGAATATATACACGAGCAGCAGTCATGGGTGTTGGCTAGTGGTCAATGAAGTGGGTGAGCACCACGAGGTCTCAGGTTTAATTCTCAGCAGAGACAAAACACTAGGTGATTCTTCCCCTTCGTTCTAGCCTTGGTGGACAAAGTTATAGGATATATGTTGGTGGTGGGAGGTGGCAGGTATCCCATGAAATTAGTTGAGGTGCAAACAAGGTAGCCCGGACACCACAACTATTCAACAACAACAAAAAAAGAATATATGCACAAGCATGTGGAATTAAGGGGGAGGTGGACAAAGGCAAAACAAGTGGATTGGGATAAAGCAAACTGCCTCTATATGCATATTTTAGAAGCTTGAATTAGAGTTGCATTCATCTCTGTGAATTTCAGACATCAATGTATGTTAAGACACAACACCCCCAGCATTTCGTCATCATAATTTCTTATCTTAGTTTTCCTTTAACAACATTCATGATTTGATAACGTCAATTCTCAACCACATAATGTTGAATGAATGGGCTAGCAATCAGGCATTCTGGTAAATGAATAGAAAATATTACCAGAGTAATAGTAACAGTTGTGTGTAGGTCATTTCCTTCCCTCTTGAAGCGGTCATGAGGAGCTGTGCGAATGCGGAACTGTCCCAAGAAATAATAAAGGTAGGATATATGTCACAGGCAACTAATACACAATCATGAAGTCCATTTTGTGAAGAATGGAATAAAAGTCAAACCTTCAGGTCTCCAGGTTCACCATCTATCTTAGGCTCACCATCTTCATAAAATACTACTTCCTGTCAAAAGAAATTTTTTACTGCTTCAGAACAATGTTCAAAAGACTTGCAAACAGGAGAAAGACAATCACAAATAATTTGGTTATGTTCTGGCTTCGGTGAGGTGTGACACGACAACAGGAAAAACATTTTGAAGGTACTGTTACTCAACACTCCTCAACTTCTGAAAACTAAAAAACAGTAACATCAATAATTCTGAAACCTCTTTACAATGAAAGAACATATATCACCAACAAGCGTGGGCGGGTCAGCTCTAAACCTTTGAGGGGCGGGGCTGGTTTGGAGCTGTGCGGGGGCGGGGAGGGCTTGGAGCTGTGTGGGGACAGGGAACGTTGGTTTTCTAAGATAAAATTTCTTTTGTGGGAGCGAGTCAACTCTCTTTCTACCTTAAGTTTATATTCAATTACACCACGAAATTGCTATTCTAGCTTTTGAATTTGATGCTTGTGCAATCTCTTTTGAGGTCATCTTTAATTCCTAACACCATTGCATATTATAAAAAATTTGAAATATGAGCTTTGTATTTATTTAATTATGATCCAAGTGAATCTAAAAAAGAAAAGGCAAACAGATGAGAAGTATACATAGGAGTTAACAGATGCGATTTGTTGTCTTGCTGACTTCATCATAGTATTTCTCATATGAGAAAAAAACTTTGATATTAGGATTTGGGTTTATTTTAGATTATCACTGAAACTTTAACCTAAACTGTAAAAACAATTGTTATGAATAAAGTAGGGAAACAGTTCTGTCGGGAAGAATTAGATACACGTGGATAGTATCTAGCAGTTTTTTAAAATAAAAAGTAGCAAATTATGCACGGCGGGTGGGGGGATTGGGGGGAATTTTTCTAAGTGGGGTGGATTTTCCCCGCAACCGCACCATTTGCCGTCCACAATATTAGGATGACCATGAACTGCACTTCAGATCGACACCAACATTCACTAGTCTATAGAAGTTGCAGAAATGAAGTTCCAAACGTATTAACATCGAGACATTAGGATGACCGCAAGGAGCATCTCAAATAAAAAATCTAGCAATGGCTAATCTTTACTAGTAGTTGCAGAACTACAAGGCTCAAGTGCTAAGACTTGCTAATATCAAAGACAAGATCGCCAGAAAATTGCTCTGTATACAGTAATGAAGATCCTGACAATATGCCGGTAAAAAGGGTACAAGGAAGTATGCCAAATTATGTACACACAAGCTTCTGTTAAAAGGTGCATTGGAGTGAACCTTTGTTAATAAATTATCACCCATCCAAACTAAGCATATAAGTGAAGAACTCTAGATAAAGCTTACTTGTCCATCTTGCATTCCTTTCTCGATATCCACAGTAATGTGATAGCCTTCCCTTTCGAACTTCACATTGGGGCATTGGTCACAGACCTAAAGAGCACAAGTACGGAGTTTAAGAAAATTCAGATGATATATTTTAAAAAGCACATGAAATACCACACAAGACTATTAGGGTCTGTTTAGATTGGCTTAGTTTAGGTTTTTTTAAAGCCAAAATAGCTTTTAAGTACTTTTGTAGCGTTTGGGTAAGATAGCACTTGTTTTTAAGCCAAAAAGCCGTAACTTAGGCTTATGCTAATAAACCATAAATTATAAGCCCATCCAAACTGGCTCTAAGTCTAATTTTCTCCAAACAGGGTCAGGGGATTGAATAAAAGGAAAATCTTGTATATCTGTTGCATCAAGCATCAATAAACCACACCTGCTCTGTCATCTGCTGGAACATTCCCGGACCGATTTGCCGGTGATACACCTCATTGCGGCAGTTGCAACGCCTCTTTCCAGAGGCTGGCTTTAAGATATTTTTCTCTCTCCAAACCTGTTTTAGCCACCAAAACATAGGAAGCAAAATGCTAAAGGCCAACATCACCAGAAAAGATAGCAGGCCGAAGACATATAAATTGAACATTGAAAGCTCCCTTAAGTTAGCATTTAGTAGACTAATCAAAAGATGTAGCTAGCAGGGGCCCATTTTATGACGCCCCAACAGTATCACCAAAATAAAAAATCTCTTGCACCAGAATTTTAACCGTTTCTGTCAAATCACAATTCTAAATATAAAGGTTGTGCCCAAAAGGGCTTGTATTTTCACACCTTCAAGGTAAGAGCTTATATACAAGACATATCTCAATTCTCAACTAGATGTAAGGAATTAACTTTCTGGCTTCTTTCAATTTCGAGTTGATTATTAATTGTTAACAGAAACAACAAAGAAGGATGAAAAGGTTCAAATTCTTTTCAAACAAAAAGTGCACAGTGAGGTGGGAATGTGCCAAAGGCTTTTAATGACTTCTTATAACAGGAAACAATAAATAGTGTATTTTACTAATTCGAGTGAATTATAGATTAGTGACACGATCGCAGCAATAAAATTAAAATGTATGTATGCTAACTTGATGAGAAGGCTTTTTAGTATTAATGTACAAAAGGAATATAAGTTATTACCTTCATGGAACCCCCCATGTATAAATCTTCCAATGTCGCATCCAAATCAACAATCACATCATCACCTTTGACAATTTTCTCTTCTTCTTCTTCCATTGAGCCTCCACCGAAAAACCTTGCAAATTATTGCTTTGTTAGCAAGAAAGATTTTAATTCCATGCAATAAATAGGGGGCAAACTCTCCAATTCAGTTTACTTTTAGTTCTAAAAATGAAACACTCCCTTCATGCCATTTTATGTGGCACCGTTTGACTTAGCACGCTGTTTACGGAAAAAAGGAAAACTTTTGAAATGTGTGGTCTAAAATCATCCATAGTATTTGTGTGGTTGAAAATCATTTCATTAAGGGTGACAGAAAAATTCTAAAGTTAAATTGTTTCTAATTCTAGTAAGGTGTTCTTTTTGAGACAGACTAAAAAAAAAAAGGGCGCTACATTAAATGGGACGGAGGGAGTAATAAAAAGGAAATTATTAGATTGTAACTCAATTTCCCAGCAAATATCAATGCGCACTTAATATTTTCAGTAAAATCCATATAGTGAAGATGCTCCCTATTCCTTATAAGCTTGAACTGGCTCCGTCTGTGAGGATTATTCCAAAAGAATGCAAATGTGGAATCCCTAGAATTTTTTCTCCCTTCGCCGTCTTATACATTTCAGATTTGATTACTGTATTTTACATTTTCTGATGATTTCTTCAATAATCAACTCCTTTTTAAGACTGAGAATTATACTGTTCAGCAGTTAAGCCTTGGCAGCGCGTAAACCACCACACCTTTTATTCCGCTCTATACCATTCATCCGCGTGCTTATACCAGATTCCCTTTGCATTTCTCACTTGTTGGATATGGTCACAGAAAATAAATATATCTTAGCCTCCTACTTCACCAAATACCCCGCCCCAAAGGAAAAAAGAAAAGGTAATTTCCACGTTCAACTGTCACAGAAG
Source organism: Solanum aculeatissimum (assembly GCA_038996855.1). Lineage (NCBI taxonomy): Eukaryota > Viridiplantae > Streptophyta > Magnoliopsida > Solanales > Solanaceae > Solanum > Solanum aculeatissimum. The sequence goes on along the minus strand of JBCEWC010003024.1, from coordinate 14,757 downwards.
AGAGATGGGAGTGAACAATCCCAAGATTGTTATCCATATCTAGATCATATAACTTGACCATAAATTAATTCAGACTTCATTCTTTAATATCCATCAAAATAAAATCTGATTGGCTTCCGCTACAGTTTTCACATGAACTTAAAAGTGACTGATGTAACTTTTTGTGCCTAAGTTGCTTATACAGATGGCTAAATGGAGGAAAATAAGCTCATACAGATGCCTTCAGTCTCAGGGTGTAGAATAAGGTACCAGATAGAAAAGAAAAGAAAAGAAACATACATTGTGCCTAAGTTGCTTGGACTCGGGTGCGGGTGTCCGATATGCGTGCGGATCTAGAGGTCGGATTCTTCGTGAACTAATTTTTAAGATTCATATCCATGTATGGATACGGGTGCAGGGATTCGCTCAAAAATAATTAAAATGTCTAAAATAGAATTATAAAACCTAAATTATGAGATATTATGTGGAGAACTTGCGGAGAATCTTAGAAGGAGATTAAAAGAAAAGGAGTGACATAAAAGTTTCAATATAAAAGGTATTTCATTTTCTTCAATTTCACCTTACTGAAATCACCAAGACTGTCTAGATTTTACCCATCGATTTTGGTCAAAGTCCCCAAAATCGATTGACCAAATCAGACACGGATTCCACACCCACACCCATACCCATGTCGTGTAGACACAGGTGCGGCACCAAAAGTGAAGAATCCGAGCAACTCAGCATTGTGCAGATGAATAACTGTAAGCTAAACTGGCAATATACTATTTAAAAGAAGAAAGACTGAATACCTGTTTCACATACATAAAACTTAAAAAAATTTACTTATACTGAGCTAGTACTTAAATGGACAATATCCATTTGAGAGAGATTTACCACAATCAGCTAGATATTAGTCTATTAGAGCTGATGAATGAGGTATAAGTTTCACCTCATGCCTACATATATCTCGTAGCTTCGTGCAAAATACTGAGGATTTATACTGTATTGCTCATAAGTTGTAAGACTAGACAAGTTGCTTAACCAAAATCAATCAACATCAATCAAGTTCGCCTCAAATCACAAAAAAGTTGCAGTCTATACGAATCCTCTATATCCAGAGTTTGCTGAGCATTAGGAATATTTCACTAATACGCTCGCATCCAATTACCAGGAAACAAAATCAGCACCAAATGAAGTTGAGGAAAACCTGGAATAGAGGGCATCAACTTACTGGCTAAATATGTCTTGCATATTCATTCCTGAACCTCTGCCTCCACTAGCAGCATGTTGTTTAAGACCGTCTTCTCCATACCGGTCGTATATATTCCTTTTTTCGCCATCCGACAGCACTTCATAAGCTGGAAATCCCAAGTATGTGAGTACTACAGAAAACTTATCTTTCACAATCACCCAAGATAACAACTCACTATACTATATAGAACTAAGCCACATAAGTAACAACAACTATGCATCATCCCAAACTAGTTGAAGACAGCTATATGAACCCATCAATCCCTATATGAATCCTCAAAATCCATTTTGCTATGTATGGACCCATTTAATAAAATGATCTTGAAAGTATCATCTAATAAAGTGTTCAATATCACAAAGACTTCCAATAGTAACAACTATGCATCCATCCCAAACTAATCGAATTCAGCTAAATGAGTCGGCGTATCCCTATACAAATCCTCTAAATCCACTTTGATGTATGAAAATCCATAACCGATTCTGAAAATATCATTTAAAGAAGCATTCAATATCACAAAAACATGAAGCAACAACAACTATGCACCAATCCCAAACTAGTTGGAATCATCCAAATGAGCTCATTGGTCCCTATATTAATCCTTACTGCCAATTCACTATATCCAAACACATTTAATTCAATTATCTTAAAATTTCATCTAGTAAGCCAGACACCATAGATATAAATCAAACAATATCATCTAGTAAGCATTCATTGTCACAAAACCTTGCAACAACAACAACTATGCAGCACTCCCAAACTAGTTGAAGTCGTCTAAATGAGCTCATCAGTCCCTCTATTAATTCCCTATACGCAAACCCATTTAATTCAACTATTTCAAAATTTCATATAGTAAGCCGGACATCTAGAAAACATTCAATATCACATAAACTTGCAGCAGCAGCATCAACAACAACTATGCATCAATCTCAAACTAGTTGAGGTTAGCTATATGAGCCGAAATAATTTCTCTAAATAACAGCTTAGCTACAATACCATTACTAATTTCTGCAAATTTCTTATTCGCCTCCTCATTTCCCTGATTTTTATCAGGATGATACTTCAACGCAAGCTTCCTATAAGCACGTTTGATCTGTTCATCCGAAGCACCTTTCGGAACTTGCAAAATGTCATAGTAACTCTTTCTGTACCACATTTGAACACACTCCATGAGAAACCCGAAAAAACACAAACATCAAATACACAGAGAAATCAAAAAAAACAAAAATACTTACGATGCAAAAGCAATTAAGGAACACGATAAAATGCATAACAGAAAGAGCAATTTCGATGTTCCGTGAGCCATAAGGAATCGATTTGATTCCCTTTGCTGAAATTCAAGGGCTCGTAAATAGATCTACTGATCGGAGAAACGAACAATCTGGAATGTTCTAAGGTTCAACGAGATTAAGTATCGTCTCTGTCAATTTTGCTTTGAACTGAAACAGGGGAATCGGCTGGACGTGGCTTTAATGTTAAGTAACCAATAAGAAACGATTCCAACGTATTTGAACCAATAGAAAACTGCCACGTAATCCTCATGCCTAATTTTTTTTTTCATTCGTTTGAATTTTTTTCTTTTAAATTTTGACTTAATTAATTATAGGACCCCAATTTTGACTCTGAAAAATTTACGTGGATAATCAAATATATATTAGTTAATTAGCTAACATAGTTATAATTTGAATTAATTATGGCTCGCAGTAAATATTTAGCTATAATTACAGTTTGAGTTTTGTATAATTCGCGCAATTTATACAAAAGTTATGCGCAAATCAAATTGTATAGCGAAATATACAAATACTGTGAACTGTACAGCGAATTATACAAACATTATGGACAAATTGTATAGCAAAATATACAAATGCTATAGAAAAATTGTGAATTGTGTAGCGAATTATACAAATATTATTGTAGATAGAGTTACGAAATGTAATTACTCAAGATATAACTATGAAGCATAATTAAAATATTTTTTAGTGGCTATATGCGAAAATTCCTCATAAAATCAAAGTCATTGGGTCCTTGGTTCATTTAAGTAAATTCACGAGTATCCTAATTGGACAATACTATTCAATTTGTATACATTTTAATTTTTTTTTTGCGTTCTGGGATTGTTCTTTTTCTGGTTATCGTATTAATCTGATGTGTTTTATTTGAGTTGAGTATTTATTCGAAATAATTTTTTTTACATTTTTTTTATATCCACTTGTGAAATTTCACTAAATATGTCGTATTTATTGTTGTTGTGTTTAATATTCACTTTAAAGGATTTTTTTTCTAATTTCCCATACGGTGTTCCATATATTTCGAACTCGTGTCGTACATGGCCCCAATCCTTATCAAGGATTTTTCCATACCTATGGCTTAAACTCGAGACTTGTAGCTAACGGAGGAGCAACCTCATCCACTGCACCATATCCTTTAAGTATTGTGCATATGCTGTATTGCCGTAAATAGTAATCTCCAAATCAGGTTGTGAGTACTTAGTTTGTTTTTTTTTTTTTTGTTATCATATTGTTTATTTGTTATTGTATTTTATTTTCCTAGTTATTCAATAAGTTTTATCGAGTCAAATACTTATTGAAAATAAGTCTTTTCACGCTTTTTCTATCCCCACTTATGAAATTTCATTAAAATATGTCGTCTTCGTTATTGTTGTTATGTTTGGTAGATTGTTATTGGGCCTTTCCACAACGCTTGGTGCAGATTATGTATTGGGCTTTCCAGAGTTGCAATTCATGAAGCCCAAGCCCATCATAGTAGACATTAGAAATTGCACATAAAACGCAATTTATGTAAATTTAGAGACTTCATGATTATAATTCAAAATGTGAGCTCCTACTAATTTTTATTTTTTCATATTTTATGTCAAATCTAACATATAAATTTTGTCAAATATATAACGAGCTCAATACATACTTCAAAGATTATTTTTACCTACCCTCAAACATATTTATTCATAAATCGCATATTTGTTCATAAATCGCATTTGTTGAATCCGTTTTAAGTCATATTTGTTCATAAATCGCATTTGTTGAATGCGTTTTATGTGTAAATGTCATATTTGTTCATAAATCGCATTTGCTAAATATGATTTATGTGTAATATTACATATTTGGCATTATCCATAATGCCATTCGGCTTAGAAATTATATGACTAAACATGCTATTTACAGTTTGCACGGCACAATTTTCATTGATTTTAAGGTAAGTTCAAAATAAGACTTATGTTTAACAATTCATATTTATTAAATTTTGGAGATATATATACATACATACTTCAAAAAATTGCACCATATTCTATAAATAAATAAAATCTCAGTTTAAAAATATAATCCAAAATGTCATTCAAGTTCGAAATTAGAAATTGAGTATAAATCGCATGTCGTAAGTATGATTTATGTTTTATTAAGTGCATGATACAATTTTCATTCATTTTGAGAGAAGATTCAAAATAGTCCTCTAAGTTTGTCAAAATTTATATTTTACGTGGACATTTTCTATTTTACATAGTGATTAAAAATAAATAATAAATTGATTAAATTTACTATTTTACCCTTCTCTCATATTAATAAATTAATTTTATTTTAATTTGATAAATAATAAGATAATACGAGATAAATATTTTTAATTAAAATATCTATCTAAAATGAAACGGAGAAAACAATCAGGACAGAAATTAAATTTTATATATTTATTATATGTAATAACAAGTTGGAATATTTAGGACCACTTTACAAGAAGAACCTAGAAAAATAAATTCAATACAGTTCCCATAAGTAGATGGAAACATTAATAAGAGCTATGATGGAAAAGAAAGGCTGTTAGGTAATATTGATGTGGTACTTTTTGGGTCATGGAATATTCCTGATATTTAGTCAATCGATTAACTGAATTATTAAGATTCTTTCAACGTCTAATTATATATATACAGTGTAATTTTTTATTAAAAAAAAAAAATTAAATAATCTCTTACGGTGTCTTAACTCCACTCGTATATAATATGAATTTGAATTAATCAGATCTATGAATTTAAAATATTATCATAATTTTGACGTAGTGACATGGAATCAGAATTTCACTAAGATATATATTTTTCTCTTCTAAATTATGGATAGAATAAGAGAAAATGAGAGGGGAAAATTATTAACTGGAGAATAGAATCCTTATCAAGAAGGAGAAAATTCAGTAAATCAATCAACTGAACTTTTAAAATCCTCTTGACGTCTATTTATATATATATAGTGTAATTTTTCCACGAAAAAAGATTCAAATAACCCCTTGTGATATCTTAACTCCACTCATACATAACAAGAATTTGAATTAATTAGATATATAGATTTCGAATACTATCATAACTTTGACATAGTGACATGGAACCAAAATTTCATTAAGATATACTTTTTGTTCTTGTAAATTAGGAATAGAATAAGAGGAAATGAGAGGAGAGGATTATTAGCCAAAGAACAGAATCCTTACCAAGAAGGAGAAAACTCAGTTAATCAATCAACTGAACTATTAAGATCTTCTCAATGTCTATTTATATATATACAGTGTAATTTTTTCACGAAAAAAAGATCCAAATAACCTCTTGCGAATCCTAACTTCACTCGTACATAACATGAATTTGAATTAATCAGATCTATGAATTTTGAATACTATCATAACTTTGATGTAGTGGCATGGAGCCAGAATTTCACTAAGATATATTTTTTCACTTCTAAATTAGGAATAGAGCAAGAGAAAACGAGAGAGGAAAATTATTAGTTGGAGAATAGAATCCTTATTAACAAGAGGAAAGTTCAGCCAACCAACCAATCGAACCATTTAGATCCCCTCAATATTTATTCATATATATACAATGTAGTTTTTCACGAATAAAAATTCAAATAATCCCTTATGGTATCCTAACTTCACTCGTGCTCATCATGAATCTGAATTAATCAAGTCTACAAATTTCAAATATTATTATAACTCCAACATAGTGGCACGAACGTTCAATATCTATACATACATAAATAATAACTTTAATCATGTATAATCAGTATAACTTTTAATCGAATCTCCTCGACCTTACTTGATTCCGCTTCGAGTGATGCAATAAATGAACAAACAACGTGGTTGATGGAGCCCCGTAAACACATCACTCGTCGGTGCTCACGCCACGCATTACTATACTGCGTGGACTTCTCCACACCTTAAATTGGCTCTACGAGTGACACGGAATGCAAAATCTTATGTCAACCTTTGCCACATTTAATTAATATTGATTTGTTTTTTATACCTATAAAGATATATACTAAAGTTTTCAAAGGATTATGTCATGGTTCTAATTTTTAAATATATTTTATTAAAAATAAATAAATAAAAGGTTTTGAGTTAAAGTTCCTCAATTCTGTTTGTATTGTAATTGTTTAACACACAAGTACATGTTATTAGTGGTAGAGTTTGAATTTTTATTAAGGGGATTTAAATTTTGAAAAAGTAGATATACAAATTAGTTGAAGGGGTTCGACATTTAAATATATATATAAAAAATTATTTTAATCATATATAAATAGTATAATTTTTCTTCGAAGGGGGTTCATTCAAGAGGTAGTTTTGTGTCTGTATATCGATCATAATAACAATAATATCACGTTCAATGTAATTTTACAAGTGAGAATTAAAAAAACAGTATTTCATCTATCTCGCTTTATTTAGCATCCTTTTCTTTTTAATTTGTTCTAAAAGAATGTTACCTTACTTTAATATGAAATAATTTAACTTTAAAATTTTCCCTTTATCCTTAATGAAATGATTCTCAGTCACATAAATATCTAAAAATTATTTTAGATAATCATATGTTTCAAATTTTTTTTAATTACTTAAATATCGTGCTAAATCAGATGATACTACATAAAATGATGAGACAAAAAATAGTATATACGCAAGATAAAAAATATTTTCAATAGATATTTCGCTCTAATACAAACATAAACTTTTACTAAGAGAATTCAAATTTTGAAAAAGTACGATATACAATCTAGTCGAAGAGGGTTCGATATTTACTCTCTTTCTATATATATAAATTATTTTAATCACACAAATATCTAACAATTATTTCAAATCATAAATTTCAAAAATCTTTATTTTTTCCTTAAACATCATATAAATTCCGTATAAAATGAGATAAAAAAACAATATATACGTGAGATAAAAATTATTTCTAATAGACATTCCGCTAAAATAAAAAAACAATTTAGTGCATACATACATAAATACAAATCAATATATCAATGAAAGGTTGCATTGTAAGTCACGTGGTTGGATTAGGACACTTCTACTTGTTTCATCTATCTATTTATTGACATTCATTTTTGGGGTTCATTTGCACTTTCTCCACTTGTCATTTATAAAATATCCCAAAAAGTGTATAATATAATATTATTACATTATATTATATACTTTTTCAAAAAAACAAAAAAAAACAAAAATGGGAAGAACACCTTGTTGTGAGAAAGTAGGTCTCAAGAGAGGGAGATGGACTGCAGAAGAAGATGAAATCCTCACCAACTATATACAAGCTAATGGTGAAGGCTCTTGGAGGTCATTACCCAAAAATGCAGGTAATGTTGATAGCGTATAATCATCTCATTCGAAAAAGTTTCAGTTAAAAAGTGAGAAAGTATATTTTTATTTACTCTACACGTCTCTTATATTCATTCTAGTCATTGTTTCATATCTAGTATTTTTTATTTTTAGATGATATTCTTTCGATGGGATCTTTTGGAAACAATCTTTCTATCTATGAGATAATGGTAGGGTTTGTGTTCATTTTACCACTCGCCCAAGTACCCCAATTGTGAGATTTCACTGAGTATGTTGTTATTGTTCTAGATGTCCCTTGTGTGTTTGTGTTGGATTCTTTTGTTGGATGTGAGTTTTTTTGGAAAAATTATATCGATTTGGACCAGATCGGTTAATATCACATCATTTTAAAAGTATTTTTCTAGTTTGTCACGAGCAATGGTGGAGCCACATAGGCTAAAAGACAATCAATTGAATATCGTGATAGTCAATTGAACATCGTTCGTTGCTTAGAATGTACATATAGAAAATTGTATAGGTAGAAAACTACTTTTATACTTTTCATAAATATAAGATCTTGAATATTTTTAGTAAAATTTCTCACTCTATCAATTGATATGAGTCAAGCGTGTGAAAATTCAATTTTTGATAATGAAACTCATCATAACCTTTTCATGTTCGTTAAAATGGAGGATCATCTCATCTAAAATAAAAAATTTAATCAAAAAATATACTTTTTATTTATTTATTGAATTATGTGTTTCCAAATCATTGCAAAGTGGAATATAAATAGTTTTTTTTTTTTTGAATTTAAAAAAAAAAAAATAGGATTACTAAGATGTGGAAAGAGTTGCAGACTGAGATGGATAAATTATTTGAAGACCGATTTAAAGAGAGGTAACATAACCTCTGATGAAGAAGCTATAATCATCAAATTGCGTGCAACTTTGGGTAACAGGTTTGTCTGTTTTCGATAGACCTTCAATTTTTGTTTGGTAGCGATCATATTCTGAATAGATTTTCTAACTGCTATTAAAATATATGAGTTTTTTTCTTTTAAAAAAATCAAATCGTATAATTTTTTGGTATTGATAAATAAATTTTTGGTCCCTTAATTTATTAATTAAAGCAACAATATGAAGGGGTCCATAATAATAATAATAAAGTTGATTATTATTAATCTGAACGTCTAGCAGAATATCAGGGGGTCCATAATAGCCTTTAGTATTTTTTTGTTAATTTGAACGTTTAATTTGCTTTGCAGGTGGTCTCTAATAGCAGAATATTTACCAGGTAGAACAGACAATGAAATAAAAAACTACTGGAATTCTCATTTGAGTCGAAAAGTAGATAGTTTAAGGATTCCGAGTGATGAAAAGCTGCCACAAGAAGTTGTTGAATTAGCCAGAAGAGGAACACAACAAGAAGTTATCAAACAAAGACGCAAAAGAAAAATAAACGTCAACGGTTCAAATTCCACAAGTGAAATTACAGTTCCTATGGAGGATAAATTTGAAGCGTTGGATCAAGATTTCATTTTCAGCTGTTTATGGGACGACGATGATCGAGAAAATATTGAAAGAGTCGATAATAATAACAACAACAATAATGGAATATTAAGTGAGGATAATTATTTGGATTGGGAATATTTAAGTGAAATATTGAATAATAATAATAATAATAATATGCAAAACTGCATGAATAAAGAAGCAACAGTAGAAAATATTGATCCCATGCAGAGTGATTTGGTAGCTTGGCTTTTGTCTTAATTTTGGAAATACTCTTATTATGGAATTGATTTATCGAAATAAGATTTGTGTATATTTTATTTTGAATTTCGTATTATTATCAGATGTATTAAGAATTATTACACAACTTTATTGCTAACGCATTTGTTTTAAATATTTTAAATTTTTAGTAGCTGAAGTAGTTAACGAAATAATTTATTGGGAATAATATTGTAAAATAAAGTAGTTGAAGTAGGCTTGTCAATCGACAATTGTTATAACATTATAAATTCAATTGGAAAAATTGGTGCTATCATAAAATTTTGTATCAGCTAAGTTCACGAGTTGGAGATAAGCAAATTCGAACTGTTGACATTTGTCGCAGGATAAATTACCGCCTCTCAGGTTTTCCGACTGATTCTACTATAAAGATCAACGATAAATAATAATTCTTCTTCAAATACAATTGTAAGATCAACGATAAATAATAATTCTTCTTCAAATACAACTTACAACTTTCATCGTACTATGCTCTCCAAAGAGTAATTCTTCTCAAAATCTCACTTTGAAGCAGTTGAAGAAAAAGCAAATAATTGTTTTAAAAAAATATTTTATTAAACGGCTGGAGTAGGTCTGTTTATTGACAGATGCTTAAGAAAAAATATTTTATTATGAGTAATATTATAAATTCATTGTGGAAGGAAATAATAAAATCAAACAATTGAATTAGACACGTTAAATGTTAATTATTTTTAAAATAAATAATTTATTGAGATAATATTATAAATTTATATTTGAAGTGACTAAGGAAATAATTAATAAAAATAATATAGTAAAATCAAATAACTAGAACAGATAGGTCAATCGTCAATTATCTGTTTAAGTAAATAGCTAAAACAGGTATATCAATATTCTCGTACATGTTTCAGCACTCAAATCAGCTGAAGCAGGTATATTGAGATTCTGAAGCAGGTATGTCAACGATCTCGTACATATTTCAGCACTCAAATCGCTCTTATATGATAAGAAAAAATATGAATAAATAAAAAATTGTGTGTGTATTATTATTTTTTTAATAAGATGATAGTCACGTGCTAATAATGGAAAAAATATATATTATGATAGTCAATTTTTTTAAAATAACAATAATAATAATTTAAAGAGTGGAAAAGTGGGAAGAAATAAAAAAAATATTATTCATGTTATATTATTACGACATGCGACGTGATTATCTTGATTTTTTTTCACTTGAAATAATCTACTATCTTATTTGATATGTGACGTTAAACTAAATTTTAATAATTCTATTTTGACTTTTAAGCAAACAATTTCTTATCGTTCATTCAGTTGTAGTGATTTCAATAAATGATTCATGAAGAGCTCCTGATTTCACTTCGATGGTTAGGCCACCACGTTCTTAAAGTCTATACGCGATAGATAGACTCGTGGAATCATTTCATTTCACAAAATAAAAAGTTTTTTTACGAGGTACCAATAGAAACTCTTCTTTATTTGATTTATTACAAAATTGATCATAGATCCATAAATGATCTTTTATTAATAATTAACACTAGTCCATTAAGGCTAGATCGAGCTACTTTGACAACGACAAAATTAGAAAAATAACCTTATAACATAATCAATAATAATATGTGTAGGATCAATACATTAATCGCATATTAAAACTTGTCATTGATTTAGTTGAAATTATAATCCATTAAAAGTAAATTATTCTTTTTTTCAATTTTATCACTCTAATTATAATTCAAATTTTTTCAGAGAAAGTAAATAAATATTAATTGAAAAAAAAGTGTTTTCATAAAATATAAAAATTTGAAATAATTTTTAAATATTTTAAACTTTTCAATCCCCAAATTCTCAAATGCTAATCCCCCCCCCCCCCCCCCATATTTGAGAATTTGGGATTTTTTTAAAATTTTATGACTAAATATTATTTTTTAAAAATATTTTTTGAAGCCAAACAACACTTTGGGGTAGGTACTATACACCCAAGGCCTAGTTGTATAGTACAATTATAATTTGGTCCCATGATATTGAAACATGTTCAAGTTGGTAATAAATACATGCTTTTGGTTGTGTTGACCAAAATTTCTCCGTCTATTTTTAAAAAGAATGATTTAATTTAACACAATACAATTTTTTTAAAAAAAAATTATGATTCTAAATAAAAATTATATTAGATATATTAAAATATTTTTAATCTTGCCATCTTTAACGTGCCACGTGAAAAGCAGAAACTAAAATATTGTCCAAAAAAGAATCATTTTTTTAAAACAAACTAAAAAAATGAAATTAAGGATGAATAATTCTTAACTAAAAATAATATTATATCTAAATTTAAAATTTTAAATCTCTAATTAAAGATCGAAGATTAATTCGATAAAATAAATCAAAAAAGACAAACAATATTACTTAATAGTAAAAAAAATATTCAGAATTTATTTTTTGTTTGACTAGATTTTTTTTATTTTATTCATAATATTTTTTGTAATATTTGAAATATATACCTTTTTATAATTAAAACTTACACCCTAACTATTTATTATCTATTTTGATAAAATCCAAATATATACATTATTTATTTATAAAAATCAACTTCAAAACTTTGAAAAATATTTTTCACACTTGATGTTTATAGGCTTGATATTATTAATTAGCTAAGCAAAATGGGTTTAAGGTATATATCATTATGATAATTAATGGCTTAATGACAATTTTAAGGAATAATTATTATCTATTTATTATTGTACTACTAAATAAAATTAAACTATAATTAAGTAATTCTCCATTTTTTTCCTTTATTTTTGTTGTGCTTTCTTTTTCATTATTAGTTCACTAACAATAAAGTCATTTTCAATTTTTAATACATAAATTTAAAGCAATTAATTTATATACGTCGAGTATATACTCGATATCCAAAATCCTGTAAACGATAAGATAATAGAAGATACTTAGATATATTTTTATTTTGAGATGATAGGTACACTATTACGAAAAGGTGAATTTAAAATGTAAACTCAATCAGTTTGATATTCAGATTTTTACTATTAAAAATCACTAAAATTCAAAATTACAGGCAAAAAATTAATTTCTATCTATTTGAATACTATTTTTTATAGATAGATAGATGTATTTTGTGTTGAAGGTAGAATCGATTGAACTCATTAATTATATGTTATATCATCCGGTACTATTAGTTTTAATATACATATTTGATTTAATTACATAAAAAAAATTAGAAATTTTCAATGTAATAAATTTGAAAGATAAAAGCAATATATATAAATATATACATTAAAAGTGCCACTAATAATCACTTCGAGAGGTGTTACTCAATTTTTAAAAAAATAAAAAATAACAAATTTGAATTCCCGACTTTACTTTAAAAGGTACACCCAATCGTCATTATATTATTGAATATAAATTCCTTGTCTTACCAAACACATCCTTTAGTCAAGTTTTTAGGTGTTATGGTTATTATGGCATTAAATTTAGTGGACAATTGCATGTGATACCAACTAATTAATTAAAAAAAGTTATAGCAATATATTTGATATTAATTAACAAATTAATGCTAGTTATCACAACTACAATAGGTACAATTTCAACTTACTATGGTTGCTTAGTTTACATAATAATGATAGTGATGTTGGATTATAATATATCCATTGAATAATAATAATTGAGATTTGTTCTTTATGATACGTAAAATTTATACATTAAATTTGAGTTTTATTTGAAATAAATTGGGATGTTAAATTTTATAAATTTAAAGTTTTTTTTTTTTGGAAAAATAAATGTTGACATACATGCGTGAGATTTATAATGATTTTTACATGCACTTCAAATATGAATTTTCAATCTCGATTATGCATGCATGAATTATTCTCAAAAGCAGAAAACTTGTAAAAAATAATATATGAGCCTTTGTGCACTTTGTTGGTTTTAAATTTCTATCACTTGTGATAGATAATTTTCTTACGGGGCATGAATTTATATTTTTGTATCATAATATCTACGTGTTATGCCCTGCTCGCAGCTTAAAGAACTTATTCGTTAGGTATAAGTTCGATTGCTAAGAACAATTATTAAAGACCAACTCAATGAAGAACGCATCATGTAATGAAATGTTGGTAAAACAACACAACTAAACAATTACTAATTAATTAATTAACATAATTATAATTTCACCCAATTATAATTTGCTATTACTGTTTAACGAAAATAGTTATTAACATCCAATAACTTATGACTTTTGAAATTGAATTTTTTGCGTCATTCGATATAAATTCAATAGGAACTAGTTATGCCTTTTATGACATAACTATTGGTTCTTAACTGAACTTTTGCCTCGATCGACAAAAAATCTGTAGAAATTCTGCAACATAGCTTGTGTTTAGGGGTGACAATTGGGCGGATTGGATCAAATTGAGCGGGTTATAGTATATTAAGACCCAACCCAAGTTTACTTGGGTCAAAATGGGGTATAGAGCGTGTCAAGACCCAATCCGACCTAATTTTTACTAAGTTTTACTTATTTTATTTGTTCTTTTCCAATGTTTTTGTACTTAATTAAATTATATTTTTCTTTATTATGACTATATAAAACATATCAAATTTTTAAAAAAAGTTTTAAAAATATTTTAAAAGATCTCTCTCGAGTCAATTCGAGCTGCCTATCAACCCAATTTAAAATAGATTGGGCTTAATTTTGCCACCCTTACTTGTGTTATATAATGATACGAAAATATAAACTTATCAGAGCAAAAATTGTATTTTATTTTAAATTTGCGGGCAAAAATTAAAGAACACCCCCAAATAGTAACATTTGTGTGAATGACCCGTAAAATAACAGAAAATTACATGGAATGTACCCAAATTGGACTGGTATTTATTTTTTGCCCCAATTAACAAAAGTGTTGCAAAAATACTCTTTTTTAAATTAAAAAGTATGCAAATGACATTTCTACCCTTCTGCCCGTTCTGCCCTTTCTGACCTTTCCTTCTTCTCTTAATCTACCAGAAGCTATATTCTCGCTTCTTGTGTGCAAGTTACAGTTATTTCATTTTTGCTTTCTCTCCCATCTCGTAAACCCTAAATTCACTATCAAAGTGTAACAATTTCTAATTTGGTAGCAGTAATAGGTGATTTCTCTTTCTTTTGTGTTTGTGGCTGTTTGAAATCTCTATTTGCAACCCTAGTGCTGG
>JBCEWC010003023.1:0-31869 GCA_038996855.1 Solanum aculeatissimum | reverse complement strand
TTAAAATCAAAAAGTTTGTTGCCCTTTTGATTCCAGACTCAGATTTCGACTATTTCACCCATTTCGAGGAAACTAAAAAGACCTAGACATTCAATAAAGTAGAGTAAAAATGAAAAGCTACGTACACCACAGTTTTAACATATCTGCTACTGACCTAGTCACGAGCAAGGAGAGTGTGAATTGGGCAGCAACAGAAGACAACCAGATCGCACACACAGCAGGTCAGTTAGAAGTTAGAGCTCATTGTTTATGCTGAACCAAATTCAAATTGGATAACACATCACAATTTATGTTCAAGCATACACGGCTACACGCTACCACACAGTACGAGTCAACAGAATTACATAGTCTCCTACGCTAATTCTACAATTTAACAAAACGAATTGCCACATCCAACAAATTTTTCTGGTCCAAAATATTTTGAAGACCCAGATATAAAGGATTGCTCGCGTTCGCCACTAGACATTTTTGGCTCTTGAGCTTTCTTGTCCAATCTTGCAAGAGAAAATATTAATTAGGCAATTAGCATACGTCCTGTTTAGATTCATGTTCTTCTCAATCTTCTAACAAAACCATAAATTATAAAGACAAACATTCCTAACCTTACCCTTCATGGCACAACTTTGGTCTTTGATATATGACGAACGAAAGATATCCTAACTAATCATGATCTAGAAAATATCACTACTTTCAGGGAACACACGGAATAGAACAACAGCTGTCGGCCACCTAAACAGTCACTTTAATGAAGCTTGTTGCTTACTTGGATACAACAGCAGATACCAAAAACTCTTGCAGCTAGACAAGCAAGCAATTTGATCAAGTCCTGTATTCGCATCTACTGCTTTCAGTTTCAGCAGACTAATGACAGCAAATAACTCCTCTGATGCAGTCACTTTCTGATACCCAGCTTTACCAGTTCCCGACTGCACAAAATTATTCGCATCTACTGCTTTCAGTTTCAGCAGACTAATGACAGCAAATAACTCCTATGATGCAGTCACTTTCTGATACCCAGCTTTACCAGTTCCCGACTGCACAAATTTTGTACCCTTCCTTTTCACAAGGTATATGCTCCCGATCTCTTCTTTTTTCGTTAACATCTGAAATTTTCAAGAGCCAACAGGCACATGGTCTGAAGCTCAGTGGATAATGGACCTGTACCTTAATCCTTCTCCACTTAAATACGATTGTTTTGCCTTTGGCAGAGTTTGAAACTCGTGACATGCACCTAATCCACACACCACGCGTTGTGCTCTTACCAATAGATGAAAGCTCTGAGCGCTCCCTGAATTTCTCCTCTTAAGGCCCAAAACCTCTGAGGTTCCTAATATTTCTTGGTAATAAGGAGTCCCACAGAACAAGAATATCAAATTGGTTGTACTAAAGAACCAATTTATAATTATCTGGTAGAAAGCAACTGCCCTTTCTCTGCAAAAAGCAAAGGACGAGGTCATATTGACTGCAGTTGAAACAACTCATTAAGGATTATAACTGGCTTGAAGACTTCCAAGTAGCTGGAATCATCTAGTTATTATCGCTGAATAGAAGATTGTGTTGTATGCATGCAATGTACAGCAGAAGGCTTAGTAGAGATGATTTGTTGGTCCATACAAAATCCACTTTTACCAGATTTCACTTATAGCATGGGTAATTTGTTTTTGAATCTTAAAAAGCCTGAAAAAGTTGGACACAACAGTCAGTCTCAAAATAGCCAAAAGCTTAGCTTTAGTGTTGTCCTTCAGAGTTGTAGAGTAAGACCAAGAGAGGAAGAGATATTGAGAATACACAACTTGATTTCTCTCTGAAGCTATTAGGAGTCAACAGTGCGTACATATGTTCCAAAATAGAAAATAATGCACAGATTACCAGAATACAACCTCCATAATTGATTATAATAAATATATAGTGTATTACCTGATCCAAGTCATAAATTATAGAATATTTACAAATATCTTAGACGAAAATTGTTTTTTAATCAACAAGCAGGAAATGGCACCAAAATAATCTTAGTTCAAGTGAGTAATTAAAATAAGAAACTTTCTAAGAAGAGAAATCGAAAGACCAAACTGTCTTCTCACAGAAAGTACTGCTTCATCCCACATTTGTCTTCAACTGGTCTGCTAGATAAGCGGCAGATTAGAAAATGCAATGTCCGGGGACTGACCAAATTTGTCCAACAGTAACACAAACTCAAACCCTATTCTTCCTACATATGCATTTTCTTGGTCCCTTGGAGAAGTGGGAGATTGGAAATACACTATTTGGGACTGCGGATGAATCTTCTCCACATTGATACCCCACCCAACTTCAAAGAAGATATTACTCTCCATCCCATTTTCTATGGAGGTGTTTTACTGGGCACAAAGTGTTAAGCAAGAAATAAAGATTTTCGAGACTTGTGTTAAAACGAGATTTCTATGGCTATAAAATCATGTAATCAAGAGTAAAATAAATGAGAAAATTAAAGTTAAAATTGCTTCTAATATAAAAAGTTGACATTTTTAAGGGACAGACTAAAAAGGGAAGTATGCCATATAAAATGGGACAAAGGGATCAACATTTTGTGTGTGGATGTGTTCCTTGAACATCATCATTGGCAGGCATTCTAGATCGAAACCACCAAAAGATAGGAGTTACAGAAGTTCTAAACACAAAAAATACTGACCTTTCGATGTTAGATTTATTAGTCATGTTGATAGCTTCTAGAAAATATTTGCAAAGCGCTCCAATCCCCCCCCCCCCCCACCCCACACACACAAAAAAAATAAAAAAATTAAAAGTTGTTTCCAAACAGATAGATGGCATTGATTAAAAGGAAACAAATCATGGATGCAGTGTTCATAGCAAATGGATGCTTAGACAGCTGGAGGAGGGGGGGAAACCCAGGTATAACGTGCAAACTCGGCATTGGAAAAACATGACTATGTAAGCTGGGTTTTTTCGCTCAAATAATTATTTGAGATGGGAAATAGGAAGGAATGATTAAACCGGATAAATCATCGAATCAGCAGAGTCAAACGCAATTGTGAATGTTAGGGAACATGAGTCATGTATCTGAGCTGCTAGAATGTTGGAACAACAAATGAAGGAACAGGGACTTGGAGCATTATGAACCAGTAGAAAGATCTGATACCATGAGATGGAAGTTGGGGAACAAAGGCGCTTTCTCTGTCGAGTCCTTTTATGAGAAGCTTTTGGTGAGGACAGAGGAGGTTTTTCATGTAAAGTCAATTTGAATTCCTAAGGTGCAAAGGAAGGTGTGCTTTTTCCCATGATCCACTTCAAGAGAGGTGATTTTGACAGCGGAAAACCTTGGGAAAAGGAAGGTTGTTTGTATTAGCTGGTGTTACTCATGGAGGCAGACGAAGATGTAGATCATCTTCTACTACACTGCATTTCTTCAGTAGGTTTGGTAAGTGTTGGGTGATGCCAAAGTTAGCGAAGGATTTGTTGTTTGCAGGAATGCTTGAAGAATCAAGAGGAAGTGCAGGCATGAAATGTTGTTCCTCTGTCTTTGACGTGGATCATTTGGAGAGAAATAAGAGGGCTTTCGAAGGGATAGAATTGAGTTTGGGCAGTTAAGGCGTAGTCTCCAATCCCCTATTTATTTTTGGCGCACCCATGTAGTTCCGAATTGTATAGAGGATTGGATATTTTTTGTAGAGAATCATTTCTTTGTGTAGTTTCTTTACTTTTAGGTATACTTCATGTATACTGCCGATTTTGGCCCTTGATTTATGAAATGAAACTGTTTTTTTTTTTTTTTGGATGAAGATGAAATGAAACTGTTTACCTGATCAAGAAAACAGAAGGAACAAGGACTTGAGTAAAAGTTGGCACAATATCCCAGCCCATTTTAGTGCTTCTAAAATCAATAAAAAACTTGCGTTACTGATCAGAAAAAAGAGGGAAACAAATAAAAAGCAGGGAAACATCATATGAACATGGCAAGAAGTTCCTTTCTGTTTTATTTTATTTTTTTACAAGTAATGATAGCTTTTATTGATGTAAAGAAGTTGCACATTTAAGTAATGCTTTTCCAATTGCAGTGAAGCATCAAATATGAAAAAGAAATAAGGGAGCCATAGCCACACACTAGAATTTTTGGGATAAAACAATGGGTAATACCAAAGATCAAATGAATGAAAAAGCAATCCTATAATATCAACTTGCAAATCCAAACTACATGCAAAAGGTAAGGTAGGGGAGGGACTATCCCAGGAAGAAATGTGCCACTTGTTAGACCCTCACAGAAGTAGTATAAGAAGTAAAACTGTTGCATTGCATCACCTGATAAAATCTATGTTTGGTCAGTCACTTACTGCCTCGGTAGATTTAAATCTGGCTATGGTAAGCCATTTACCTGACATAGTTTAATTTCCACTGCACATTCCATGTTAAAATGGGAAAAGTGATTTGGTGGTTCATCTACATTTACAGGTGGCCAATGCTATAACTGAGGAACTGAGAAGAATAAGCATCCATTATCCCAGTGTAGCCTAATCTCCGTTCCGACCTGAAGTTTCTTTCCTCTAATGATTTTTCCCCATTTTCCAATGAGATTATAGTAACTCCCCCTCCATCTCAACTTCATCAAATAGGCATCACCAGTGTCATCATCTCGAGCATTAATATTCATCTGATGTTCATTTCTCAGTTGTTCTCTGGCTTGCTGTGACCAGTAAAAAAGTATATGATCTTCAACAGCCTTGCCGGGCAAAGTAAGAAATGGATGATTGGTATCAACATCAGACAATGTAAGTGCCTTCTTGATAGGCCAGTTATCCATCCCTGAGGCTGTGGCAAGATACCTCTCCTGGGGAACTGAGAAGAACAAGCATTCATTTGCCCACCGCAGTCTGATCTCTTTCCCAACACCAAGTCCCTTCTGTCGAATTATAGTTCCCCATTTCCCAATAAGGTTATAGTAATTTCCCCTCCACTTAAATTTCATCATATAACCTTCGCCAGTATCATAATCCCGGGCATTTACATTCACATGCTCCTCCTTTGTCAGCTGTTCTTGTTGTTGAGGTGTCCAATGCACAAGGATATGATCCTCAACTAATCGACGGGGCAGAGGGAGAAATGGATGATTAGTGTCCACATCGGAGAGCGTCAAGATCTTCTTAATGGGCCAGTGATCCTGCACTACTGGTGCTGCAACCATCCGAATTGGTGGGACTGCAACAATTTGCTGTTGTGGGACCGAGAAGTGCAAGCACCCATTATCCCAACGTATTTTAATCTCTTGCCCTACATCAAGTCCTTTCCCTCGTACAACTCTGCCCCACTTACCAATAAGATTGTAATAGCTTCCCCGCCACTTCAACTTCATCACATACATCTCGCCTGTATCATCATCTCGGGCATTAAAATCTACGTGGCCTTGGGCTCTCAAATGCTCCTGTTGTTCTGCTGTCATATGCAACACAATGTGGTTCTCCACTTGTTGCCGAGACAAAGTGAGGAATGGATGAGTGATATCTACATCAGACAATGTCAGAGCCTTTTTGATAGGCCAATGATCCTGCATTTGGGGTACACAGCTGTAGTACGCTGCTCTTTTCATTCCTACAACAACCACGGATAAAAATCAAATTGTAATGTTATAAATTTTATCTGAACGGCCTAAATTGCAAGCCTAATAACACAACAAAATCTGACCAGAAACATTTCAATCATGTATGCCTTAAATCCAAACTAGTTAGGGAATTTGGAGGATTTACTTTAATTAGACTACTTTTACACTAGCAGTCAGCCTACCACACCCTCCTTTATTCCCCTCAAAATTTAAGATTCCAACATACATTATGCTAACCACAAAACCATTTTGTACGAAAACTTTCACTTGGTCATTAATTTTAACATAGTAACAAGATAGAGAATATATGAATAATGGAAAAGAAATATTTCTGTTTCAGACAAGAAAAGCTCATTGCCTTGACTAAACCACAAAAGAGAAGAAACCATACGTAAGAATCAACACCAAAACCTAGTACAGCTACTCCTACTAATGCCACTAAACCTTAATTCTGAACTAGGTGGGTCGGATATATAAATCCCCAATACCCATTCTGCCCTTTAGACCCGTTTAAAATCTAACACCAAACATGCCCAAATTTTTTTTAAAGAATGATACATAAAGTCAATGAAAAAATAGAGCATACAGAAGAATCCTGTTTTGCAATTCATAAAAGAATCAGCTTTGATACTTGGCCCAGTAATTTTCTTGATACCAAAGTGGCAGTATGTTGAAGAAAACAAAACACGTTGGGTAGCTGAGAGAGAGAGTTATTGAAGATGGGATGAGGTTAAGTATAAGTGTGTATATATATATATATAATAGGAAAGTGAATCTTGGATCACAAGGGTTTGGAGGGCCAACAAGAAATAGTATGATGAACAACACATTTCCTCAGAAGGAAAAGCATGTGAGTGGTTTCATTCGGGGGAAAAATAGAGGTAAGAATGCAAATTGTCATGTCATTTTTACCAGAGAATGATGATTGTGAAAGGTGGGTGATGCTTTGTGTGAAATGTGAAAGAAAAACAACAAAAGAGGGTCATTGCAAGAGCCAATTGGTGTGATTAGGTATTTTACCCAAAATATTTGTGTTAGTGGCTGCGTCCTTCCACTTTTTCATTTTTTTCTTTTTAAAAACATACATCAATTATCATGTTTACCAAGAATCTTAATCTACGAGGGATTCCAGAAAACATACTCTTTATCTTTGAGGTAGTGGTAAGATCTGCGTACATTTTATCCTCTTCAAATTCCACTTGTGGGATTTCACTGGGTATGTTGTTGTACCAACAATCTTAATCTTAGTTAATTAACTACTATTTGAATTCTTGATGCGAGTTTAATTTCTTATTTTGTAATTTTATTTTTATTTTTCTTCTCCTACTCTCAATTTTTTTTAAAAAAATAAAATAAAATACTCATTCTCAATATGAATATATTGTTTGCATGCGGATGGATTACTGTAACACCTTCCACGCGACTCAGAAGTGTCCTCATGGTACATTTCTTAAATATCCTAAATTTTGTGCATTATTTTGCAAATCCGACTTCATATTCTTTTTCATGAGGCAAAATTGTGTAGGAATAGGGTGGTCTTCAATTTTTAGGTGACCCGAATCGAAAAATAATTT
Organism: Solanum aculeatissimum; assembly: GCA_038996855.1. NCBI lineage: Eukaryota > Viridiplantae > Streptophyta > Magnoliopsida > Solanales > Solanaceae > Solanum > Solanum aculeatissimum. The sequence continues at coordinate 24,708 of JBCEWC010003023.1, read as the reverse complement.
TTCGGGTGATTTGGGCCTTAACTAGAAGGGTACGCGACAAATCCGCGTCGTGCACTTACTCCTCTATAGTACAAAAGTGGCCTAAACTCATTCCTAGGTCAAAACAGGGAAAAAGTGAACTTCGCGCAAAAATGTCCAGTGCAGGAACAAGTCTGAGTCGCCCACTTGTTCTCCCACAGTTCAATTTTTTCCAAACATTCTCTCTTGCAAGTGAGGGCAATTGGGTAATAACCCAATACTTTTATAGATGAGATTCCTCTTTTATTTCACTATTTTTAGCCCTAATTCTCTCAAGAACTCTCTCAAAATCCTCACCAAATTCTTCAATCAATTTCTAGCTTATCAAGAACTTTTGTTGGAATTCAAGAACTCAAGTGAAGTCCTTCAAGTCTCATCAAGTTTCCTTCATTTATTTTAAGGATATAAGGTATGTGGGTCTTCATCCGTGGGTCCTTCCACCTATGGAGCTCAATCTTCCTTTTTGATAAGATTTCATGATTTCAAGGCTTGAAACTTTATGGGTGTTTCCTATTATGCATTATGAACATGATTTAAGTGTGATTCTATCAAGAATTGATTTGATTATGCATGAACAACTACTCAAGGTTATCCCATGATTTGATTATGACTATTGAAGCTATGCATGCTATAATTTCTTGAAAAGCTACGAAAGATTATGAATTTTCGGGATGGATTTTATGATACCCAAATTGGGGGTTTGTTAATATGTTGGTGGTTTGATTTGAATAGTTCCTAAATGACTATGTTTTACTCATCCATGTCCTACACTCATGTATTTTATGATTTTAAGCTTATATACGTATACCCATCATGTTTTGACTAAAGTTATGAGTCAAGTTTCTTATGTTGATGAAAGTTTTATGGTAAGATATGTGAATAATGCATGTTGTGAATGTTGAAGGGCTAATAAGCATGTTTTGAGTTCATGAGATTGATATGAAAGTTATGAATGATATGAAGTCCTTTTCTTGATTTTATGAAGCTTTAATTTTGATGAGCTACTCTAATACGATATCATGATACTATAAGATTATGCATATTATAACTATGACTATGATTTGAGTAGTTCTTCAAATTGTTGACCTAGCACCGAGAAGACATTGGTAAATAATCATTGCCCTTAACTACGTTGCCACCGTAGGTTTGTGATTTGTTTATTGCATGAATAGCCAAAAAGGGTGGGGTTCCCGTAAAGTACATGCTACTTGATATCCAAAAAGGGTGGTGTTCATGTGAGGCTTCTATCTTATATTAACTGAAAAGAGTAGTGTTCCCCTAAGGCTCTTCTCTTATATTAACCAAAAAGAGTGGAGTTTCCATAAGGTAACCGAAAAGGGTAGTACACCCGTAAGGTGTTTGTGAAGCACTTTCTAAAAAAAGGAGTTTCATGTAAGGTGAGTGTTTGGTTTACCTTGGCAAAGTAGACCACTCTTTTATTTGATGTGGAGCGAACATTGAGATTTCAAGTAGTAGGTCGCTTGGTCTTATTTATCGGTTATGGTTCTTTCCCATCTATGTATGATATGCTTTATGATTTGGCTATCTAATATCGCCCAAGCTACACCTCCTTTTTAAAGGCTAAAGTGGTCGTTGTCAAGAAATATAACCTAACCAAGGTTAAGATCGAATCCCACAGGAAATATGGTAGACTCCAGAATAATTCAAAGTAAAACGGGGTGATTAACCTACTTCTTTCCCAAAAAAAGTGGATTTTGTAATTTGCATAAAGTAAAACCTAAACTAGTGCAAGTCGTGTGAAATCAGTAGAAGAAGTAACTAGGGTATTGTGTTCCCCATAATTCTCTAACTTGGTATTACCAGATAATTGCATTCTTTTTAAGTGTGTAGCATGCAGAACGGTAAGTTAAGTTCACCAAACCCTTTCATCCAGGTGAGAGGTGAATTTCACTACGTGATTTGATCCATCCCCATAGTGTGATGTTACTAACCCTTACCTATTGTTCCAGTACAACCTCCCCTTGATCTAGTTTGGTTGATTAGACGATATAGCATCGATCGAATCATGTTAATTATTCTCTTTTCCTATTCATTACTACCTTGATCCAGTCAATAACACTAGGCAAGTTCTAACATTGACCACCATTAAAAAACATTCAAAACAAAGAGAAATAATTAATACATGTATGCACACTTTCCAAGAATCACAAATTATCTGGTTTTATCTTGTGTTATTTACATGTCATCTATGCATGCTCATGTGATTTTGAGAATTGTATTTTATATGTTATTTGAAGCATAGTTTGAAAAATTTTCATGATGTATATGTTGCATTTTGCATATGATGCATGTATTCTATTCCTTAGAGCATGACTTTAGCACATTTGGGGATGAATGTTCTCTAGGGGGAGATATTATAAGGCCCTACATGTTGGAAGGTGTAAAAGTACCAAAGAAATAAAATCAGGAAATTTTCCAAGTATTAGTGGGTTTTATGAAGGGGTCTATGGGTTGTAAGTGGTCCCACAGACTGTATCTTGAGCTCATGGAATGATGGCCAAACTTGGTAAAAATGATGATTTATGAAGTTGAGAATACGAGATAACAGACGACCCATATCTTGAGTTACGAGCCATAAGTCCTACCGTAGATCGAAGTTCAAACATATTTTCTGAGGGTTCAAAATGTTACCAGATGAAATCCTAATTCCATTACCCATAGACTAGACCACGACCTGTAGTCGGGGTCTCATGGTCTCATTCGACAGAATTTTATAAGGGGAAAATTTGACCTTACCTAATTTCCTAAGTCCAAGATATGTCGTTTTAGCCCCTAAAAAACCTCTTTTCAGCTCTATACAACCCTAATATACCCATTCATTCTTAAATATTCCAAGTCCCAAATTCCTCCAAAACACTCTTAATTCTTTCAAAGCTTTCAAGAGAAGAGGCCTAGCTAGGGTTTTTGATTTCCTACACTTTTCATAAAGATTTCCATTCCCTATCACATCAAGGTATGTGGGTTTTGAATTGTGGAGACCTTTCCTCCACAAAGCTCTACCAATCCTCTTCCTCATCTATTTTCAAGTTATGGAAATTTATGGATGTTTTATGAATGATTTTATGAAGTAATTCATGGTATTTTGCCTTTGTACACTATATTGCATTGAAATTCCATGTGAAATTTGTTGAATTTTTATGAGGGTTTGATGATACCATAGCCAAGTCTTATTATGTTTTGGTGGGTTATTTTGAATAATTCTCAAGTGATCTTATTTTACTCTTCTCATGTCATTTACTCTTGAATTGTATGGTTTTAAGATTTATGTGCATGTACCCACCATGATTTGATTAAGAATACATGTCAAATATGATGAATGCCTTATGAGAAAACACGTATTTTATGCATATGAGACTATTATGAGGGGCAGCAAGTATGCTATGAGATCATGAGCATGATATGAATGTAAAGGATGATGTAAAAGTCGTATCTTTGATGTTACGAGTTATGTCTTAATGAGCTACTCCAAGAATGTTATTATGATGTTTTGAGACTAAAAATAATATGACTATGATTATGATTATGATTCAAGTATTTTGTAGGATTGTGACCTAGCACCAAGAGGACCTTGGTAGTCTCCTATTGTCCCTAAACTATGTGTCACCATAGGTTCATGATATTGATTCCCAATAAGGGCTTGTACCTACCGAAAAGGCCATGCTGTAAGGTAAAGATATCATGTAAAATCCACCAAAAAGCCTATGTCGTAAGGTGGTGACACTTTTTGAAAAGGCTATGTCATAAGGATAATGTTTGTTCTACCTTGGAAAAGTAGACCACTCCATGTACGGTGTGGAGTAAACATCAAAATTCCAAGTAGTAGCTCACTTGGTCTTACATGTCGGTTATGGTCCTTTCCTTCTATATATGATATGCTATATGACTTTATGATTCTTCAAGCACATTTTGACTAAGACATTGAGCATTCATGAGATATTGAGCTTATATCTATTGATTATGATTATGCATATTGTTTAATTATGCCTTATGTTCCTTTATGCATTGCACCCCACATACTTAGTACATTCCAAGTACAAGTGTATACTCTTTTGCCTACATGATCTAACCATGTAGGGATCGGAGCTCCTATTCATCCTCCACGTCGCTAAGCGGTTCAATTGAAGATTTTTCATTGGTGAGTCCTCTATTTCGGGGACAATATCTATTTATTTTCATGCTTTATTAAAACTTGTCTAATTATGGATATTTACCTTTTGAGGGTGAGCCGGGGAGATGTCTTGGCTCTCGTTCCATTTGTAGTAGAGGTTTTATTGGATATGAATTGTATGATATGAGCACAACTTTTTTATGCCTACGTATTTATGGACGACTTCCCTTATACCCTTATTCCTTTCTTATGCTTGTTGTATGTTTTTGATGAGATGGAAGTACCAAGTCCCTAATTTCCCCCATAGCATAAGTTACACTTACCCGCCCTTTAGACTTTATTTTCTATGTGATCCATGCTAATCCTCTTCCCTATGACATCCCTATATCTTGAGTCCGAAGTCCTGTTTCCCCTAGAATTATGTATTTGTTGGTTTAAATTTTTCTCCCGCAATCAAGGATGTGCCATGTATGCTTAAGAGGCTTGTTTGGGGCACCTTCGAGTTCCCCAATCGTCGTGTTACACCTAGGCCCTAGGCTTGGGTCATAACAAAATTTGGTATCAGAGCACTAGGTTTGTAAATGGTACTTACATAATTATATCATTGGAGCTCCGGTCCTTACATGGTTAGATCATGTAGGCAAAAAATATGTGTTAGTACTTGAAATATACTGAATTTGGGGGGTGTAATGCAACAAAGACATAATCCATAATTATCAAGATGCCTAATCATATTCAAAGGTTAAAAGCTCAATATAACATGAATGATCAATGCCTTAGTCAAATCATGCATGAGGATAGTGATGTGTTGTCAAAATACAACACTTTTGATGCTTAAAACTTAAGATTTTATGTGTTCTCAAAGCGATATTAGTGGGTTTAATGTGTTTTTATGTTTATTTTGCAGAATTACAGAGTTAACATGATTTTGGGGAGAATTATACAAAATTATAACTTTTTGATGAAGTACGAGGCCCTCTACGGGCCATGGATACTTCCACGAGCCGTAGAGTGGTGTCGTAGGTGAAATCCAAGAAAGGGTTAATTTTAGATGTTTGGTCCACGAATATACAAAAGAGTCATAGATGTTGATATTAGTCATGGATTGGTTTCATGCCTCTAGGATAAGAGATTGAAGACTTTCAGAAAAAGTATACAAACGAAACCCTCTACGGGCTTTGAAATCCTATATGGACAATAGAAAGGTCTCGTGGAGTCAATTTCCAGTTTCTAAAGGCAAAGTTTATGAAGCTTCGATATGGGTCGTGGAATCCTATATGCCCCGTAGAACCCTTTGGTGGAGCCTGCCAACTCAGTTTTCCCATTTATTTTTTATTTGTATTTTTAGTAGTATAAATAGATTTTTAGGTTTCTTTTATGTAGGAGAGAGGCAGAATGACAGAGAACAAATTGGGAGACTCTCTTTGTGTGATTTTGACTTTAATTCTACATCATTGTGATTTCTTGAAGATGGGAATTTCTTGTTCTTTAACTTTATCTTTGTAAGTGAATTATTATGCTATTCATTAACATGATTTCTTCACTAACACTGATCATGAATAGCTAAATCCACAACTAGGGTTGTGGGAACCATGAAGAACTAACAAGGTAAATCGGATAATCGTCATTCTTGGAAAGTGTGCATGTATGTATTAATTGTTTCTCTTCATTTTGAATGCTTTTTAATGGTGGCCAACGTTAGAACTCACCTAGTGTTACTGACTGGATCAAGGTAGTAATGAATAGGAAAAGAGAATAATTAACAGGATTTTCGATCGGTGTTATCTCATCTAATCAACCAAACTGGATCAAGGAGAGGTTGTACTGGAATAATAGGTAAGGGTTAGTAAAGTCACACTGTGGGGATGAATCAAATCACGAAGTGAAATTCAACTCTCACCTGGATCAAAGGGTTTGGTGAACTTAACTTACCATTCTGCATGCTACACACCGGAAAAGAATGTGATTATCTGGTAATACTAAGTTAGGGAATCATTGGGAACACAATAGCCTAGTTACTTCTTCTACTAATTTCACACTACTTACACTAGTTTAGGTTTTACTTTCTGTAAATTACAAAAACCCTCCTTTTGGGACAGAAGTAGGTTAATCACCCCGCTTTACTTTGAATTATTCTGGAGTCTACCATATTTTCTGTGAGATTCGACCCTAACCTTGGTTAGATTATATTTCTTAACAACGACTGTTTTAGCATTCAAAAAAAGGTGTAGCTTGGGCGACATCAAGATTTTGGCGCCGTTGCCAAGGAATACAACTAAACTTGTTTAATTCAGGTGATTTGGTAACTAACCCTTGTTTCCCTCATTTTACATTTTTGTTATTTTTATTTTATTTCAGTATGCAGGTGTAGTGTATGCACAACACTCGTAGTCGAGGCAATCCCTTGACTCTATTTGACCCAGAGATCCGAAAGACGCTAAAGAGAATGACTCAATATAATGGGAACGACGCATCAAATGATGCATTGAATGCAGCGCTAAATCAAAACGATGACAACTCACCCTCACTAAATCCACCACCACAGGTTTTCCAAGATGCAGCTAACCAATGGAATCAATATCGGCTTGACCCTATGGCAATGGATGTCACAAGAGCTATTGTGTTACCACCACTGTCAGATGACACAAAGTTCATCATGTTGAGTGGGTGGGGGATGCTTCAAATACTACAAAATTGGGGGTTGTTCGCAGGCCTACCATTAGAGGATTTTCATAACCATCTACACAATGTTGTATTTGCTTGTAAAAGCATGATGGAAAACCAAAATCTATCTATGGATGCCATTGGGCTCCATGTTTTCCCACTTTCTCTAATAGGCAATGCAACGTTATGGTTATCTGAGCTCCTACAGATTTCAATCACCACTTGGGCAGAATTACAGAAGGCCTTTTTTGAGAGGTTCTTCGCAATCTCAAAGAAGCTGAAGTTGAAAGCTCAGATCAATAACTTTGAGCAGTTGTCCAGTGATTCACTTAGTACCACGTGGGAGAGATTTACAAAGTGTTTGAGGAGTGTCCCAGACCATAAGATCGTTGATGAAGCCCTGGTATAGATCTTTTACTGAGCCTTGGACGAGAATAGCTAAGTTATTGCAGACACGATCATGGGAGGCTCATTTATAGATCGACCCTTTCAGGAGGTTGCAGAAAGAATGAAAAGAGTGGTCAAGATGAACCGTGCAGAGGGGATGATAGATAAGTCAACTACAAAAAACTTGTTCTCAATTAGTACTAGTTCGGCGCAAGCAAGGGCAAGTAAAGATGTGATGAAAAAGCTTACTTGAATTAATACCAATATGGAGTTGTTGATGAAGCAGAACCAAGAGAGTGTGAATGCAGTATCTCATAAACCCCCATGACCACCCATGTACGAGGAACCTTATTTGAGGAGGACACTTCTTTGTAGCAGATCAGATGGCGGGTTTCCAAACCAACTCCCAAGGGTCCAATCAGGACTATTGGCGCCAAGGTCGGAACTACAATAGGGATGGTGCCTTTAGAGACAATAATAGAGGAGACTACTATGACAGGAATAGGGGTCAGGACAGAGATATTGATTGGGGATGCAGAGATGGCTACAGAAATGGTCCGTATGTTCTACCACATAATTGAGATTCGAGTGCCGACACTTTTTGCATTGAGGAGATATTTGATCACCTGTTGAAGAAGGCTGATGCACAAGACGAGACATTGAAGGGGATAAAGTCTGACATCTCCAGTATTAACCAGAAAATAAAGTCTCATTATATTGTTATCAAGTAACTGGAGCAACAGTTCAATCAGATGTCAACTCAACTAAATCAGTGCTAGAAAGACACATTGTGTAGCAGCACAGTTCAAAATCCTAAGAATAAGAGGTAGTGTATGGCAGTCACTACACGGGGTGGCAAACAAACCATTGACCCTTCGATGTCGGTTGATGATGATGATGTTCATGAGAAGCTGGTTGAGAGCAAGGATGCTGAGATCGGGTTGTGGATACTTCTACGAGCCATAGAGTGGTGTCGTAGGTGAGATCCAGTGAAGGGCTAACTTTTAGATGTTTGGTCCACGAATATACCAACAAGCCATAGATGTTGATATTAGTCGTGGATTAGTTTCATGCCTCAAGGATAAGAGATTGAAGACTTTTAGAAAAAGTATACAGACAAAACCCTCTACGGGTTGTGAAATCCTATATGGCCAATAGAAAGGTCTCATAGAGTCAATTGCCAGTTTCTGAAAGACAAGTTTACGAAGCCCCAATATGGGTCGTGGAATCCCATAAGGCCCGTAGAACCCTTTGGTGGAGCTTGCTAACTCAATTTTTCTATTTCATTTTAGATTTGGAATTTTACTAGTATTAATAGGTTTTTAGGTTTCTTTTATGTAAGGAGAGAGGCAGAACAACAGAGAAAAACTTGGGAGACTCTCTTTATGTGATTTTGGACATTAATTCTACATCATTGTGATTTCTTGAAGATTGGGATTTCTTGTTCTTTAACTTTATCTTTGTAAGTGAATTATTATGCTATTCATTGACATGATTTCTTCACTAACACTGATCATGAGTAGCTCAATCCATAATTAGGGTTGTGGGAACCATGAATAAGGAGGTTCTCTAAGTACCTCAAGATTGATTAGAATGGAAGAGATAGGAATATCACTTTTTCATATCTACTTTGTCTTCCCAAGTGGCAATCTTAACTTGTTGGTTCCTCCAAAGAACTTTGATGGATGCAACATCTTTATTTCTCAACCTTTTCACTTGTCTATCCAAGATTTCCATCGAAACTTCCTCATAAGTTAGATTCTCTTCAACATTCACCACCTCTAAGGGAACAATGGAATTAGGGTCTCCAACATACTTCCTCAACATAGAGATATAGAAGACCGGATGAATCATACTCATCTTGATAGGCAACTCCAATTCGTACACAATTTTACCAACATACCTCAAGATTCGATAGGGACCTATATACCTTGGACTTAATTTACCCTTCTTACCAAAATGGACTACACCCTTCATGGGCGAGACCTTCAAATACACCCAATCATCAACACCAAACTCAAGATCCCTTCTCCTCGCATCAGAGTGGGAATATTTCCTACTTTGAGTCGTCGTCAACCTCTCCCTTATCAATCTCACTTTCTACGAAGCTTCCATAACCAAATTTGGACTTAACAAGTCCATCTCTTCCACTTCAAACCACCCAATTGGGGATCTACAATGCCTACCATATAGAGCTTCAAAAGGAGCCATCTTGATACTAAAGTAATAGTTATTGTTATAAGCAAACTCAATAAGTGAAAGATATTCATGCCAACTACCTTTAAACTCCAAGACACAAGCTCTAAGCATATCCTCAAGAGTTTGGATAGTTATTTCAGCTTGACCATCCATTTGTGGGTGAAAGGACATGTTGAGCTTAACTTTAGTACCAAGTAAAAGTGCGAGTTGAATTGACCACCACAATTTGATATAATAACCAATGGGACCCCATGCAACCTAACCAACTTATGAATGTACAACCTAGCATAATCTTCAGCACTACGAGTCTTTTTAACCATAGGAAGTGATTTGACTTTGTCATTCTATCAACAATAGCCCAAATAGAATCAAAGTGCTTTCTAGTCTTTGGTAACCCAACAACAAAATCCATATTGATTCCTCCCACTTCTAAGTAGGGATTTCTATATCTTGGGCTAGGCCACCCAACCTTTGGTATTTGACTTTAACTTGTTGGCAATTGTGACAACCAACTATAAATTTGGCAATGTTTTCTTTCATACCATCCCACCAATACACCTCCCTCAAATCTCTAAACATCTTGGTAGAACCGGGGTTAATGGAATAAGATGAATTATCAACCTTATTCAAGATAAAGTCCCTCAAGCCATCAACATCGAGCACACATAACCTACCTTGGTACCTAACGACACTATTTGCCTTTTGGGAGAAAACCTCCACCTTGTCATCTTTCACCAACGACTTCAATTCCACCAAAACAGGGTCAAGGTCTTTGATATGATGCAAAAATATAATACTTTTGATGCTTAAAACTTAGAATTTTGTGTGTTCTCAAAGCAATGTTAGTGGGTTTGAGGTTTTTTTATGTTTATTTGGGAGGATTGCAGGCTTTAGCATGATTTTGAGCAAAATTATGTAGAATTACAGTTTTTGGTGATTTACGGATAACTCTACGGGTCATGGTCATTCCACAACCTGTAGGAAGGTTTCATAAGTGAGATCTAGTGAAGGGTCAAGTTTCAGATAACCACGAACTATCAAACAAGCCGTAAATGTTTTCACGAGTCATGGAATAGTTTCGTGCCTAGAGGTTCAGAGTTTGAGGAGTTTCAAAAAAAGTATCAGACAAAACCCTCCACGAGCCATAAATCAAAATATGGCCCGTAAGAAGGTGTCATGAATTTGAAGCCAGTTTTTGGAAGTGCAGAGTATGAAGCCCAAGTATGGGCCATGGATCTCTATATGGCCCGTAACCTAGTCTGCTGTCGATGCTAGTTTTCCTATTTTATTTTGGATTTGTATTTTACTTATTATAAATAGGTTTTTTAAGGTTTTTTATGTATAGAACACTAGAGAGACATACTAGATATAGAAAAATAGTAGAGAAACACTATGAGAACTCTTCTTTTGTGATTTTTACGTTGGTTTAATACATTGTGATTTCTTGAGAATATTGGGATTTCTTGTTCTTAAATTCATCATTGTAAGTGATTAATTATGCTATCTCTTAACATGATTTCTTCATCTACAATGATCATGCATAGTTAAATCCACAACTAGAATTGTGGGAACCATGACAAACAAATGAAGTAAAATTTGGATAATTCGTAATTCTTAAAAAGTGTGCATACATGTATTAATTATTTCTCTTTGATGTGAATACTTTTTAACAGTGACCAACGTTAGAACTTTTCCTAATTCTTATTGGCTGGATCAAGGTGGTAAGGAATGTGAAAAGAGATAAATTAAAAAGATTTGATGTGATCCCTCTCATCTAATCAACCAAATTAGATCAAGAGGAGGTTGTACTAGAACAATAGATAAGGGTTAGTAATGTGACACTACGGGGAAAGATCAAATCATGTAGTGAAATTTACCTCTCGCCTCAATTAAAGGATTTGGTAAACTTAACTTATCGTTCTGTATGCTATAGAGTAGAAAAGATTATGATTATCTGGATATACTAAGTTAGGGAATCATGGGAAACACAATACCCTAGTTAATTCTTCTACTAATTTCACACACTTGCTTCTATTTTAGCTTTACTTACTGCAGTTACAAATCCCCCTCCCCCTTTTGGGAGATAAGTAGGTTAATTCAACTCAATTTGCTTGTAATTGCTCCAGGTCTAACCATATTCGTTGTGGGATCGACCCTAACCTCAATTAGGTTATATATTTTAACAACAATCGCTTACCCTCTATTTGGAGGTGTAGCTTGGGTGACATCAAGATTTTGGCGCTGTTGCCGGAGAATATGACTTTAGATTGGTTTAATTTGAGTAATTTGTGAATTAACTCTTATTTTCCTTATTTTATATTTCTTGTTATTTTTGTTTCCTTTTAGCGTACAGGTGTAGTGTATACAAAACACTCATAGTCGAGGTAATTTCTTGACTCATTTTGATCTTGAGATCCATAATACACAGAGAAGAATGACCCAGAACAATGTGAACAACCCTGCTAATGATGCAATAAATACAATACTGAACACAAACAATGATAATAACTCACCACCACTTGATGATATGAATCCACCACCACAAGATCTTCAAGCCGCGGTTAATATGTGAAACCAGTATAGGCTTGAACCTATAGTAGTGGATGTCACCAGAGCTATTGTGTTACCTCATTTACCAGATGACACAAAATTTGTTGTTTCGAGTTGGTTACTTCAAATGCTACAAAATAGAGAATTGTTCGCGGGCCTACCATTAGAGGATCCACATAACCATCTAAAAAATGTCATCTTTGTCTGCAAGAGCATGATTCAAAACCAAAATTTATCCATGGATGTCATTGGGCTCTGTGTCTTCCCATTGTATCTAATAGGTAAGGTGACAATATAGTTATTCAAGCTCTTACAGAGTTCAATCACCAGTTGGGCAGAAATGCAGAAGACCTTTTTGAAGAGGTTCTTCTTGAGCTCGAAAAAGTTGAAGTTGAAGGATCAGATTACCAACTTCAAGCAATTGTCAGGTGATTTGATCAGCACTACGTAAGAGAGGTTCACAAAGTACCTGAGGAGTGTCCCAGACCACAAGATTGTGGATGATGTTCTGGTGGAAATTTTCTATCGAGCCTTGGACAAAAATGGCCAAGTTGTGGCTGACACTATCATGGGAGGCTCGTTGTTAGATTGTCCATTTCCAGTTATAGCTCAGTGGTTGGAGAGAGTGATCAAGACAAATCGTACATGGGGGACAAGAGATAAGTCAATGACTAAAAGCTTTTTCTCAGTTAGCACCCATTTGGCACAGTCATAGATAAATGATGAGGTGATGCATGAGCTGGCTTGGATTAATACTAATGTGGGGTTGTTGATAAAGTAGAATAAAAAATGCGTGAATGCATTCAATCATCAACTTCCACGAGCACCCATGTACGAGGAACCTTACATACTCGTACATTCCATGAGCACCCATGTATGAGGAGCCTTACATACTCGTACATTCCACGTATTGGCATTCATTTGGATTGCATTATTTTATGATGCAGAGACAGGTACTAGAGATCATCAATAGGCGCTTTGTTGAGGATCTTTCCAACTTTCCAACACCTACAAGATGATATCTCAAATGTTGAGCTTCACCAGACCATCCAAACTTTAACCTAACCTGTGACAACACTGGTTGCTAGACAGGGGGTAGGCAGATAAAATAATCCTAACACATCTAGGGTTCAGGAGTTCTTGAGGATGACCCGACCTGAGTTCACTGGGATCTGCACCCAATAAGGATCTTGAGAACTACATTGATGAGATATAGAAAGTATTCCAGGTAATGCATGTGACCGATGTTGATAGGGTTGAGTTAGTTTCCTACCAGCTCAAAGGTGTTGCCAGACTGTGGTTTGACCAGTGGAAGAAGGATAGAGGAGAGAGTGCTCCAGGTTTGACTTGGGCAGTGTTTGAGGAAACTTTCTTGGGGCGTTTCTTCCTGAGAGAGTTGAGAGAGGTCAAGGTAAGAGAGTTCTTAAATCTGAAACAGGGCTCCATGATGGTGAAGGAGTATGGTCTTATGTTCATGCAGTTGTCCCGCTATGCTCCTGGAATGGTCGCAGACATGAGAAGCAGGATGGGTCTGTATGTTGATGGATTGAATAAGTGTCTGAAGAAAGATGGGAGAGGAGTTATGCTTGTAAGCGATATGGACATAGGAAGGTTGATGATTTGTGTACAATAAGTTGATGAGGAAAGGCAACAAGATGGAGAGGAGATCAAAAATAAAAAGGCTAAGAATTCTAGCCATAAGGTTGGGAAGAGAGGAAATGGGAATGGTAGCAAGTTTCAATCTGGGTTAGCACCTTTATCTGCCAGTACACTGGTACCCAAAAATTAGAATGAACAGAAGTCCCAGAATTTCAGAGCGCGGGGATCTCAGTCACAAGATAACATGGCTCTAGGTTTATAGGGTAAGACACCATGTGGCAAGTGTGGCAAACTACACCTGGGGAAATGTCACGAGGAAGGAGATGTGCGTTACAAGTGTGGCCAAATAGGTTGTTTTCAGAGAGATTGTTCAAAGTGGGTTGATAAGGCTCAATCTTCTACACTGGCAACACCAGCTAGAGGAAGTTAGAAGGGTGCTACTTTTGGTTCAAGTGGCGCTACAAATCGTTTATATGCCATGGACAGTTTCCAAGATCAGGAAGTTACACCAGATGTTGTGACGGATATGGTCTAAGTCTTTACCTTTGATTATTATGCATTACTTTATCTAGGTGCCACTCTATCTTTTGTAACTCCTTATGTGGCTAGTATATTTGAGATTCTTTCCGAGTGTTCGTTTGAACCTTTTACTATTTCCACTCCCATTAGTGAGTCTATCCTAATCAAAAGGGTTTATAGAGATTATGTAATATCCATCCATCATAGGGATATCTTTGCTGATTTGATAGGGTTGAAGATGATTGATTTTGATATGATTCTTGGCATGGATTGACTTTATGTCTGCTATGCCTCCATTGATTGTAGGTTAAGAATTGTTAAATTCTAATTCCCAAATGAACCGGTCCTAGAGTGGGAGGGAAATTCGATTGCACCAAAGAGTCTACCTTAGAGCCATAAAGTTAATCTCTAAAGGTTGTATCTATCACCTCGTACGAGTTAATACTGATGATGTTGAGTCTTCTACTCTTGAGTCAGTCCCCATTGTGAATGAGTTTCTTAAGGATTTGCCTAGAGTCCCTCCTGATATAGAGATCGAGTTTGGGATTGATGTTCTTCCCGATACTCAACCTATCTCTATTTCACCTTATAGAATGGCTCCTGCTAAGTTGAAAAAACAACTGAAAGATTTGTTAGATAAGGGCTTTATTAGGCCGAGTGTTTCTCCTTGGGGTGCTCCTGTCTTATTCGTGCAAAAGAAATATGGGTCTCTCAGAATGTGTATTGATTATAGGACTCTGAACAAGGTCATCATAAAGAACAAATATCCTCTCCCCAGGATAGATGACTTGTTTGACTAACTTAAGGGTGCCTCTTGTTTCTCAAAGATAGACTTTCGATCTGGTTATCATCAACTGAAGGTAAGGGAATATGACATCCTAAAAATAGCCTTTAGGACTCGATATGGTCACTTTGAGTTCTTGGTCATGTCCTTTGAGTTGACTAATGACCTGCATTCTTCATGGATTTGATGAATAGAGTATTCAGACAGTACCTTGATATGCTCGTGATTATGTTCATTGACGGTATTCTAGTGTATTCTAGGGGTGAAGAGGAGCATGTTAATCATCTCAGAACTATTCTCCAGACTCTCAAAGACAATGAGTTCTATGCAAAATTTTTGAAGTGAGAGTTTGGGCTCAAGTTTGTGGATTTTCTAGGTCATATTATCTCGGGCAATGGTATTCGGGTAGACACTTAAAAGATTGAAGTGGTTAAAACTACCCTAGACCAACCTCTCCGACTGACATAAAAAGCTTTTTAGGATTGGTAGGCTTCTATCGCAGATTTGTTGAAGGATTTTCTTCTATATCCTTACCATTGACTAGACTGACTCAGAAGAAGGTTAAGTTTCAATGATCTAATGACTGTCAGCAAAGCATTCAAGAGCTAAAAAAAGATTGACTACTGCCCCTGTGTTGACCTTGGCTGAAAGGACTGACGGATTCGAAATTTACTGTGACACCTCAAGAATGGGATTGGGGTGTGTATTATTGTAGAAGGTAAAGGTTGTCGTTTATGCTTCCATATAGCTCAAGGTCCATGAGAGAAATTATCCAACCCATGACCTTGAGTTGGCAGCGGTGGTGTTTGCACTAAAACAATTTGGTGCCACTACTTATATGGAGTGCATGTGGATGTGTTTACTAATTACAAGATCCTGCAGTATGTCTTCAGCCAGAAAGAGCTCAACCTGCGATAGAGAAGATGGTTGGAATTGCTCCAGGATTATGACATGAGCATCCTCTACCACCCAAGTAAATCTAACATTGTTGCTAACACTCTTAGCAAGTTGTCAATGGGTAGTACTGCCCACGTGGAGGAAGGAAAGAAAGAGCTGGCTAAGGAAGTGCATAGATTGGCTCGACTGGGAATGCAACATTAGGAGAATAATAATAGTGGGATTAATGTTCAGAATGGGTCTTCATCATCTCTCGTGGCAGAGGTGAAGGAGAAGTAAGACCAAGACCCTTTTCTACTTAAGTTGAAGGAAGTTGTCCATAAACCGACGGTGATGATTTTCTCCAAAGCGGGAGATAATGTGTTGAGATACCAAGTAGATTGTTTGTTCTGAATGTTGATGGTGCTCGAGATAGAATATTATGGCTAAAGCCCAAAGCTCTAGATATTACATTCATCCTGGCTCTACCAAAATGTACCATGACTTGAGAGAAGTATATTGGTGGAGTGGAATAAAGAGGGATATTGTTGAGTCTAATTCCAAGTGTCTGAATTGTCAACAGGTTAAAGTTGAGCATCAAAGGCCAAGTGGATTAGCTCAAAACTTTGAGATTCCTTAATGGAAGTGGGAGATGATCAATATGGACTTCATTACTGGTCTGCCAAGGTTTCGAAAGCAACATGATTCTATATGGATAATTATGGATAGAATGACTAAATTAACTCACTTCTTAGTAGTTAAGACGACCGACACTGCAAAAGAGTATGCCAAGTTGTACATCCACGAGATTGTAAGGTTGCACAGAGTTCTCTTGTCTATTATCTCATAAAGAGGAGCTCAATTCACATTCCAATTTTGGAGATCTTTTCAGAAAGGACTGGATTCAAAGGTGAATCTTATTACTGCCTTTCATCCCCAGACAGATGGCCAAGAACAATGTACAATTCAGATATTTAAGGACATGTTGAGAGCCTGTGTTCTAGATTTCAAAGGAAATTAGGATGACCACTTACCCTTAATTGAGTTTGCATATAACAACAATTACCATGCAACTATCCATGTGGCTCCTTATGAGGCTTTGTATGGGAGGAGATGTATATCACCAATTGGGTGTTTCAAAGTTGGCGAAGTTGAGTTAATTGGTCTAGACTTGGTTCATTAATCTATGGAGAAAGTGAAGGTTATTAGGGAAAGGTTGAAGACTGCACAGAGCCACCAGAAGTCCTATACGGACGTTAGAAGAAGATACTTAGAGTTTGAGGTGAATGATTGGGTATACTTGAAAGTGTCACCCATGAAGGGCGTCATGAGATTTGGCAAAAAGGGAAGCTAAGTCCTCATTATATTGGCCCCTACCAGATTAGGAGGAGGGTTGGAAATGTTGCTTATGAGTAAGAGTTGCCTTTTGAGCTACCCTCAATTCATCCATCTTTTAACATCTCGATGTTGAAGAAATGCTTGGGAGATCCTTCATTGATAATCTCCATTGATAGTATTGGAGTGAAAGATAGCTTGTCCTATAAAGAGGTTCTAGTCCAAATCATTGATCGTCAAATTTGCAAATTGAGGACCAAAAAAATAGCCTCGGTCAAAGTCTTGTGGAGAAATCAATTTGATGAGTAGAAACATGGGAAGCCGAGGAAGATATGAAAGATAAATACCTACATTTTCTCATGCCTGACGATGAGAATGTTGAAGGTAATGCCCTTACTCTTGATTTGAATCAATTTGTCTATCTTTGAGTTGATTGTTGATTGTCTAGAAGGTTTGATTGGTTGATTGGTTATTGAGAGGACTCTTGATTGTTATTCGTGCCTTAAGTCCATCCTTACTCTTCATTCGAGGACAAATGATTTCGAGGGAGAGATAATGTTACACTCGATAAAAATTACCAAAATGCCCCTAGATGAGATACGCTCGCATAACATGTCTTTCTAAGCTTTTTTGACAAATTTGAGTTCAGAAATGAGACCAACATGAAAACTTATGTGGGAAAATGGTCTTGGTTGATTTTTAGAGCAACAGGATCGAAAGATAATTTTTTAAAGCAGAAACACAATTCCAGAAAAATATATGAGAAGTCTGTCGATTTGCACTTAATGGTGATTCCAATACTTTCTACGGGATTAGAAACCCGATCAAATTTTTTTTGATAAGAATTGCCCGTAGAGTGCCCAAGTCCGTGACGCGGAATTGGTGTTCCGTAGGGCAAATTTTCAAGTTTTTCAAGGGACATTCCAAACCTTTTTCAACCCCTCCTAAACTTAACCCACGACCAATATATGTCGTTGTAAGCATAAAGAAGGTTTTTACACCCATTCCTAAGCCTTCTGAATGATCAAACAAAAGACTAAGGCTAAGAAGTGGAGAAGAGAAGCTAGGAATTTGAACGATTGGAGTCGAAACCTGTACAAATTTGATTGTCAAACTTCATTCCAAGTATATAAGGCTAAACCAAAGCATGGAATTATTCTTCCATGTTCCCCCACTGATGATGATAGAAAGATTGTGAAAGTATCGAGTCTCGATACATGTTTCTTTGAATATTTTCTTATAAATTATATACATACTATGTATTTTCATATGTTAATGGTCATCATAAACTTGATTTATTGAATAAATATTTTTACTTGAGTTATTTCACAAACCTTACATATTACTTCATAAAAAATTGCATGAATGAACATAGGAATTGAGTCTAGAGCCTTGATTTGGGAATGTTGACTATGATTGTGATGTGAGCATGATGATAGGTTCATAAAACTTGATAATCTTGTGAGTCTTAAAATTTGAACTCTAAAGATTGGTCTAAATTGGGAGTCCTCCTACGTGATTGTCTAATTCACTCTTGAAAGGTTGATGGGATTAACCTATTGAATTGTTGAAAGATTGATTAAATAGAACTGACGAGTTGAAAAGAGTCTATTAAGAGACTCATTAATTGTTGATTGGGAATGGAACCTTTTATGGGCATTAAATCTTGGGAGGAGTATCGAGTACTAAATTGAGTAACAGTACGTCCAACTTGAACTCAATAACTACATCGCCAAACGTAAGAGAGGATTGAAACCGTTAAGTCGGATGTTTCCTCTTGATAGGTCCCTGAAAGAATAGAGGACTTGATTGATTGGATCCATTATGGGTCGATTCGTTCTTTACCCTGGCAAGTACTAAATGGTTGTGGCAATATCAACAGGATTGTTGTATGATCACTGGCTCATAAATGATTATTGACAGATAAGAGAAACTCTCAGATAGATTCTATATTGATAGTACTCTAATTGGATTGGATTTGAATTAGATTGGATTTGTATTGATTGGTCATTGTTTACTCTTTATGCTTGCTTTAGATAGATATTTGGCATCCTAATTGGATTCTTTATCTCTTGATTTGAGTTATCTGAGTTGATAGTATTCTACCTTCATGCATGTTTTATTCGATCATTTTACATACTCGTACATTCCCCATACTAACGTCAATTTGGACTGCATTGTTTTATAGTGTAGAAACAGATACTAGAGATCATCAATAGGCACTTTACTGAGGGTCTTCCCCATTTTTCAGCTGATTGGTGAGTTCTTATGTATTATAAATAATTTTAAAGATTTAAGTAGGAGTTCTTATGTATTATAAATAATTTTATTGTTCTTATGATAGGTGAGTCCTACTTAAAATTTTAAGTAGGGGTTCTTATGTATTATAAATAATTAAAGATTTAATGGTTATAATTTTAATAATATTAAAAGTTCTAAATTTTAAAAAAATAATTAATAACAATTATTGTAAAATTAATTAATTTAGAAGAGTCCCACAAATTCAGGAAATCAAGTTAGTGCAAAACTTTTGCCCTTCTTTTTGAATTTATTTTGTTTATTTTTTTGGAAGTTTTTTTTTACAATTGTGGCACTTTTTTTACCGGCTTTCTAGATATATTTTTATAAAAAATTTGTTTCCTATTATTTTGGATGTTTTTTGACTATTTTTGTTAATCAAGTCTATTTTAGTTTAAAAAATATTCTTTGGTAGGAATTTAACCATAATAAAAAATCTTCTTCATTTAAATTTATTACATTTATAATAGTCAATATTTACTATAATTAAAATAATAATACAATAATTGAAGAAAAATGGTAAAAAGATAATTTTGTCTAAAGAGGAGTCTTTTAAAACTTAACAATGAGAAACTTGATTCACATTAAAGTCCATATATGAAAATTTTAATTTTAAAATTTTAGATAGGAGTTCTTATGTATTATAAATAATTAAACATTTAATGGCTATAAGTTTAATAATTTTGAAAGTTCTAAATATTTTAAAAATAATTAATAACAATTATCGTAAAATTAATTGATTTAGAAGTATTTCGTAAACTTAGAAAATCAAGTGTTAGTGTCATGCCCCGAAAGGGTACCTTTGGCGTGGCCGAGACTCAGAAATCATTCCTAACCCCCAAGGAACGTTCTAATGGACTCATCAATTAAAGACTCAAAAAAATAATGGTTAAAACTAACAATCCACATCAATTCAATATTGTGAAAATAGTTTGAAAAGTACAAAAAATAGAATGCTCCAAAAGGAAGGAGGGCTCACCATGATCTGGAAAGGAGAAAATAGGACTTCAACGATTGCATTTGCAGAAGGCCTCTATCACCTGTATCTGTATCATTAAATGATGCGGGCCCAAATAGACGTTAGTACGTGGAATGTACAAGTATGTAAAATAGTTGAAAAGGAAAGGACATAATCAAAGATACTCAACTCAGTAAAACGCACAATATTTTGAAAATAAACTCAATAATATGTAACTCATGCCAAATCATCCAATCAATAAATGGGAGTTTCTCTTAACCGACAATCATCACCATATGAGCGAGTGATGATATACCGAACCAATGTCATTTCCACATCCATCCAATACCTTGTCAGGGTAGAGGACATCTAATCAATGGATCCAATAAAAATCTCTATAGGGACTTCAGAGGTATGACCCCTTTTTATCCTATGTTGGCGGCATAGTTTATGAGATTTGAGTTATTTATACTCTTACCCAAATCGGTGCTCAATACTACTCCCAAAACATGTGCTCATATCTATCATGTGAGTAGATTACTCACAAACATCTCATGTAGTCTCATTGCACTTTAATTTAAACATCAAACTCATCTCAAGACGTCATTATCATCATCTTTCTTCAATTAATGTATTTGAAAATCATTTACATCATCATCAAAATATTTTCTCAAAACATCATTTAAACTCGATGCTCAATTTGATCAAGAACTCATTAAAACATGCATCATCTCATCAAAACATATTCCTTAAAATATAACTCTTTGGACTCAATAAAATACATATGTAGTATTAGTTGAAATTACTCTTTTATCGAGGCATAAAAAAATCATCATCTTTACTCTCAACATGCAAAATCTTGATTTAAAATAATACTTTATTTAATGCATGAAAACTCATCAATATCAACATCAAATAATGCAGGGTAAATCCATGATCATTAACTCAACTAGGGTTCATAGGAAAGTATTCACGAACGACAACTCCAATAATATAAGAGATAAAAATAATAATAATCTTAGTGCATAAATATACCTAACTCAATAGAAGAGAAATTAACTCATTTAGAATTCAAGAATTAGGGTAAAACTCTACTCGAACTCCATTATGGAGAATTAACATGTGGCGCGCGTGGATGAACTCAGTCCAACGCTATGAGTAGCCTTACATATTCGGAAGAACAATAGCTCTCGAAGAAACCCTTGGCTTGGAACCTTATAGCTTGAACTTGAGAAACTCTTCTATGAAGTTCTTGGATATGAAGTTTGAAGAAGAATCTTGATTCAAAACCTTAGATTCTTGAAGAGAATCACTACAAGAAAATGTACTTCTAGCTACGAAATCTAAGCTATGAATTTAAAAATCGTAATTATTATTTGGTAATAGCCACAAAACTTTAAATTTCATGGCTACCTAAAAATTCATCAAATTTCTTAACCACAATAATGAAATTGACAAAGCTAAAATCCTTATTTTTGTCGTAATTGCTAACAATCATGACAATAAATATCTAACTAGCCACAATTTTATTGTTACAATAAAACTCTATAGCTAATGATAAGTTTTTTACATACGATAAAAGTGAGTGTAGCAATAGTAATCCTCAGTGACGGATCTAGAAATTTTGTATTATGAGTGCTTAATTATTTGTAGTTTGAAATTTGCTACAAAGAGTGTGTTATGTTATATATTTTAATGAATTATTAAATTTCGTACATAAATAATAGTGTTTGTCACCAGTGGCAAAGGGTGCTTAAGCACCCATGATAGCCTATGTACATCCGTCACTGGTAATCCTTTAGCTACAATAAATTATTTGAAATAAAATATTGTAGCTAAATAAATACTTTTGCTTCAAGTTATAAAAAATTGTGGCAATAGTTAAATGAAATAGCCATAGAGTTTTTGTTATAATTAAATTTCGTAGCTTATTACTATTTTGTACTATGATTTAAATTTATCATAGTAATAACAACCTTTTAGCCACAACAAATTATTTGAATTTTTTTTTATAGCTAAATAAATAATTTTGCTTTAAGTTAATAATAACCTTGTAGCCACGATAAATTATTATTTCTCTTAAAAAAAAATGCAGCTGAATAAATATTTTTCTTAAGCTATAAAAGTTGTGTCATATTAAAAGGTATAGTCATAATTTTTTTACTATAATAAAATTTATAGTTAATTTTTAAGTTTTTCCACGTTCTTGTTGAAGCTAGTTTGAGCAATAGTTACTTTTTTCATAAAATATAATTTAAAATAAAATATTATAACTAAATAAATATTTTATTACTATTAAAACTTGTGACAATAATTAACTTAATAATTATAATTATTTTTCACGACAATATGTTATAAACATGATAGAAGAAGAGTATCGCAACACAAAGAGGAAAGAAAACAAGTTTGCAACAAATAGTGGATGTCAATAATTTATTTTAAAAAATTACATTAAAAAGTATTATTTACTTATTTTTTAAATTATTTTTTTGACCATAACATTAATTAATATGGGTATCTAGTAAAATACTTTTGTCAATCACTATTTTAATAAACATAAAACTTTTAAAAGTGGACAAGTAAAAGTGAACGGGAGAGTAATACATATAATTATTTTTGTTCAAATTCCATAATTAGAAAATTAATTAAATAATTTATCAATTGACAAAAATTGATAACAATTATATAATTTATTATTAATTTAACTGATGTTTGACTAAATAATGGTCATAATTAATTGTTATCAAATAATGTAACCACAAATTTATTATTGTGATAAAAAAATTTAGCTCATAAATATTTTTTACCATGCTATGAATATTTTTTTGTAGTAATTCTAATTTTGTGTAATTTGAGGTGTTAATCATTCGATCAGATTGATTCAATACTACATGTCTACTTGTGACATTCAAATATAATTTTAATAAATAGGTGATTGTCTCTAATTCATTTTAATTAATTTATTGTATCGAGCTTAAATATAATTTCAATAAGTCTTACTAAAGTTTCATCCTGTTCAATATTTTCAGTATTATTTAATTCAATCTTGTTTCGTCATCATAATATCTTTATTGATCTAGTGTGATAGGAGGTGTTAATTGTTTGATTCAATTCATTTTTACAACTTGTAAGTCTTAAATATAACTTAAATAAATTCTTGATATTATATTTATTTCAATTAACTAATCATGTTAAATTTTAGCAAAACTTCAGCAAATTTTATTCAAACTTTATTCTAATCAAGTATTTTTAAAATTATTATTTGATTCAGACATAATTTATTGAAACAATACTTTAAATTTTTTGATATTATTAAAGACATTTATCATTCGACTTGTTTTTATTTTATTGGATATTACTTGTAAATTTAAAATATAATTTAAATAGATATTATATATAAACAAAAGAATTAAATAAAATTCATATAAAAAGTTAAAATACAAAAAAGAAAAAAAGGGGTAATCTTGAACAATAGATAATTTATAAACCTACTCATAATCTCAAACTTATCAACTAACTTTTTAAACTTATTAACTCAATATTTAATCTCATTGTAATATGTTAATGTTTTAAAGTAATTGTACTTTTTTTTATAAAAACATATATAATCAATTTACTTTTTATTGAATAATATCACATTTTATTTAAATGTGTAATATAAATTAGTCCGGAATATAAACAGATAAGTCGATTGTTTATTAAATATAATCAATACACATACATTAATTAAAAAAGTGATATTCACATTTAATTCTTTTATTTAAAATTTTATTTTATTTTTGAATTTTAATTTTAATCTCAACATCTTAATACATATAATTTTTGTATTTTCAATTAAAACTATACAATTAAAATTTAAAAAATTCACATCTCTATTTAATTTGAAATTGAAATAATCAAATGTTGTAATATAGTTGAACAATTCAACTTAAATTTGAATTCACATTATTGATATGGAAAAATTGAATTGTCTCCTTTTTTTTTTAATTGAAAATTCTATCTTACTTATTTTTTAAACTTTAATTATATGGTAATTGACAGTTATAATCACAACATTGTTTTACTTCTCCAATTCTATAAAGATAGATTAAATATATTTGTTGTTGTTGTTATTGTTGTTGTTGTTGTAGTTGTTGTTGTTGTTGTTGTTATTGTTGTTGTTGTTGTTGTTCCTGTTGTTGTAGTTGTTGGTATTGCTGTTGTTGTTGTTGTTGTTGTTGTTGTTGTTGTTGTTGTTGTTGTTGTTGCTGCTGCCGCAACTGTTGCTGCTGCCGCAACTGCTGCTACTGCCGTCGCCACTGCCGCCTCTGTCACTGCCGCGCTGCTGTTGCTGCCGCTACTGCGGCGGCGGCGACTGCTGCTGCCGCTTTAGCCACGGCGGCTGCCGCGCTG
>JBCEWC010003022.1:0-31870 GCA_038996855.1 Solanum aculeatissimum | reverse complement strand
TGATGGCTTGATCGAGAGCCTTCGGGTTCTCCTTCGCCATGTCACATCTAGGCCCCCTAACCGGGTCGTGACACCTAATTTCTATTTCAACCCATTTTATCATTCTCAATTTCAACTCAACCCGCCCATTTGACACCCCTAAGCAAAATTATAATGGCTCTTCCAAAATCCTCAATTAAATTAGCACTACCAGAAATTGTAGTAACATTTATATTACCCATACTTAAATGAGAAAAATATTTCTCATTTCTGAATATCGTGTGTGTTGTGCTAGAATCAATCAAGCAAATGTCTTCATAATTAGATAACTTGCTTAGAGAATTATTCATATCTTCAAAAAGAATAAAATAAAATAAAATCTCTATTAATATATATGTGTATATATATACTTTTTTTTCAAAGAGACCTAATTAGCCAACAGAAGACATTTTAGATAGTAGTATATAAAAAGTAAATATTAGTAATTATTATAGGTCTTCCTTAGCCTACATTTATGACTTTAATAATTTTTTTAAAATTTAAATAATAATAGTTAGTCAAACTTTCACCAACTATATAGTCAAATATCATGCAACTTTACTGCAATTATTAAATTAATAGTTATGGTTTAGTCAAAGATCTTATCTACCACTTTATACCAATATATTCAACCAAATATTTACTACAATAATTTAGATAATTAACTATTTTACTACCTCTACATACTTATCACTATTTCAATCTTATTTTAATAATTATATTCTATTCAATTCTTTCAAAAGAATTTTTTGTGTGTGTGAACAAAGTAGGCATGGTGGTACAATTTAAAATCATCTTATAAAAAGGGTTTACTTTGTTATTATTTTATTTGAATCAACAAAATTAAAATTCATATTTTCATAAATATTACTAAAGAGACTTGATGAACATACACATAAAAGTTTAGGAATATTTATATTATTACTATTTTATATCATAATTAGTACAAAGACAATAAATATTAATAATATCATTATTAATAAATATTAAACACCATTATTATATTTTTTCACATTTATGGAGTCATCACCAATCAAGTGATTTATCTTTCCTTCAGGATGATCAAAGAAATCCGCCACATCCAAGTGTGTGAAGTCAACACGATTTTCAGCTATAAAATTAGCTTCATGATTTTTATTATCCTTCTTTCTTAGTGATGCCTGATAAAGCTCAACCAAGTGTTTGGGAGTACGACAATCACGTGCATAGTAATTTCTTCCACCACATCAAAAATAATTTGTTCTAACTGCTTCACGCTTCTCATCTTTTTTTCTCTTTCTATATTGATTTTTCTTTGGTGAATGATTAACATCAGAGAAAGAATTTTGTTCTTAGTCATAATTACGTCCACGACCACGTCCACATCCGCGTGCACGTCTACGACTAGGATCACGACCTCTTCCACGCCTAGCGTGGTGGAGTACGCCTCATTCACTTCAGGAAATGGTGTCGACCCAGCAGATCTATTCTCATGATTTTTCATTAACAAATCATTATTTTGTTCAACCACAAGAAGATGAGAAATCAGTTCAGAGTACTTCTTGAAACCTTTTTGTTGAATTGCAGTTGTAGGAGCACATTTAGGGCATGGAATGTGGAAAATGTTTTTTCCAACATATCAACATCACTAATGGTATCTCCACATAGTTTCAATTGAGAAATAATTCTGAACATGACATAATTGTACTCATGAATAGACTTAAAGTCTTGTAGCCTTAAATGCATCTAATCATATCGTGCCTTTGGATGTATGAGTTATGATCATCTTCAAGTGGTCATATCTTTCTTTCAAGTTATTCTACAAAACAAGTGGATCCTTGACTGCGAGATATTCAATTTTTAAAATTTCGACAATATGATGACGCAAGAATGTCATTGTTTTAGCACAATCTTATTTTGATGCTTTATTATTATTTTTATTGGTGTCTCGAGACCCGTTGCATTCAAATGGATTTCAGCATCTAGTACCCATGAAAGATAGTTCTTGTCCAAACTAAAAAGTGCAATAAACTCAAGTTTAATAAGATTAGCCATAATGAATATAAATAAAATATAATACCCTAGTCTTTAGTTTTAGCATTCAAATTTTTGAGACGATAGAGTCTCGTGCTAATAACGTGTTATAAAATTAAGACAAAATACTGAA
Organism: Solanum aculeatissimum; assembly: GCA_038996855.1. Taxonomy (NCBI): domain Eukaryota; kingdom Viridiplantae; phylum Streptophyta; class Magnoliopsida; order Solanales; family Solanaceae; genus Solanum; species Solanum aculeatissimum. The sequence goes on along the minus strand of JBCEWC010003022.1, from coordinate 29,706 downwards.
ATAAAATAAAAGAACAAAGGAAGAGGGAGTAATAATACTTCTCCTTTGATGTTTTTAGATATGCCTTAATATAGAAAGTAATGCCTATTTATAGACACAAATTTGGTACAACTAGTTAGTAAGTATTGGTAAGAAAGTCCTATTTTACAACTAGTAGATAAATAAGTCATAAATTTACAACTAGTAGATGAATATGCACATGGACATACATTTGTTTTCAATAATATATAAATATAATAAATCTAGTTGTATGAGAAAAGGAAGGTGGGGTGGGGTGGGGGGTTGAAAGATAAAAAAAGAGGATACAATCTAAATGCACATATGGATACAACAAATACAGTCATTTAATACTTCAAAAAATATGATACAAAGATAAGAGGATGAAAATACAAAATATAGAGACATGTGAAATTATAAAATACAAAGAGGAAGAGAGAGAAAGAGAGGGGGCGAGAGAGGGACAGAAGAGGAAAAGAGAGAGAGAGAGAGGTGAGCTAGTTTAATGAGGTAAATGAGAAAGATTTTTTTTTACTTAGTATCTTAAATAGTAACTATAATTTGTAAATATCCAAACTATAGTTATAAATCTATAATTATGCTCACATGATAGTCATTTTTGAAATTCCCTCTATTTTATTAAATTATACAAAATATAAAATTTATTATCATAGTGATATCAGACAATCTAGTTTCTTCACTTACTATTTTAAAAGTTTTTTTTTTCACCTAAACATTATAGTATCATTATCATTCTTTTTATTCTAGTTAACTAACCATACTTTAGTGTTCTATTTTTATTGCTATTATATTACATGACGATTGGCGAATATTATTTCTTCATACTATCTTTGCCAACATTTTTATCTCCCAAATTGAAAAACTGAAGACGATAAGGGTAGCCCAAAATACAAAAACATAATTTGTCGAAAAGTTTATTCTTCTTTAATAAGTCGTGGAAAAGCTGAAGTACATGAAAGTAAAGTTGTTCCGTAAACAAACATCTCATTGAAAAAATATGATTAATAAAAAATTACATAGCCAACATCAATTTATTTAGAAAAATATAGTAATTATTATAGTTCAGACGTACATTTGGAAGAGGAAAAGTTTTTCTATTTCACAGTTTGAGAGGCTTAAAATTTGTGGTGTAAAATAAATCATAGATAATTGTATAACTATAATCATTTCATTAAGGGTAAATAAATAATTTTAAAATTAAGTTATTTCACTTTTTTTTTAGGAGAATAAAAGAAAAAGTTGTCACATAAATTGAGACAGGTGGACTATAATACAAACCAGTAGTATGTAATACTTAGCAAGTAGCAACAGAAACATACTGATAAACAGCTTACCAAATGTTTTACTTGTAAGATGTTCACTATAAAGTAGCTGACAAGGTTATCATATTGAGAAAGAGTAAATACAACAATGGTGATTATTTCAAAAATCTAATTTACTCGAGTGTTAAGAGGTTTCTTATAAGACTGCAGCAGCAGTGATGAACAGACCACGCTAATGGAAGAAGCAGCCATGCAAGCACCAGCAAGCCATGGGGGCAAACGGATTCCAGTGAAGGGGAACAAGACGCCAGCAGCAACCGGCATGCCAAGCACATTGTATCCGAGTGCCCAGACATAATTGAGCCTGATACGTGACATTGTCTTTCTAGAGAGATCTAATGCCGTGACAACATCTTCAAGGTTGCTCTTGATAAGAACAACATCAGCGGCTTCTATAGCTACATCAGTGCCCGCGCCAATTGCCATCCCAACATCAGCTGCAACAAGTGCTGGGGAATCATTTATCCCATCTCCTACCATTGCAACAGGAGTGCCTTTCAACTGCAACAAAGTTGTAATTAGACGGCTAAGTTGAGCATAGTGAATCTTTAAAGCATTTTCCCTCAAAATGGACAAAACTATATGTGCACACACATGATCACAGTCTGGAGATTCTCAAAATGAAACCATAAAGCATCAAACTTACAGCCAACAATAGCCAAGCCATAGAAGATAGAGAGTTTGCAGTACATCAACTACTAATCATGAATCTTGATAAAAATATGCATATTATTAAAAAAGAGGAGAGAGAATCTTGCCTGCAATTCTTTAATCTTATCTGCTTTTCCCAGAGGATCAGTTTCAGCAAACACCATCTGAATTCCCACTTCACTTGCTATTGCTCTTGCTGTCGCCCAGTTATCACCGGTCACCATGACACTTGTGATGTTCATTGAGTGAAGAAAAGAAACAACACGTGCAGCATCTGGCTTTACAGGATCAGTCACAGCAAAAGCCCCAGCTATTTTCTCATCCACAGCAACCAAGACACAAGTCCGTGCAAGATTTTCATGCTCTGAAATGTAGTTATAAACTTCACTGCTTACTGGGACGTCAAAAGAATGCATAAGCCTCCTGTTTCCAACTAGGATTTTCCGCTCTCCAACTTTTCCACTCACACCAGCTCCAGTGTGCACTTCAAAGTTCTCTATCTCAGGGTGATATTCATTTTCAGCATCGTGCTTCAGGCGTAACTTTTTGGCATGGTCCACAACTGCTTTTGCAATAGGATGCTCACTATTTGCCTGAAAATCAAATTCTGGACAAATGAATCCAACACAGATATGCCCAAGAGAGTTGATACTTCACCAACCTTTTTCTAAAATAACTTCTCCACTTATGATAACACAACTGAAAATACCTCGTTTTAGTTGAGTCCATATTTGAATCGTTCATTTAATGATTACTACTTGAACATGATTGCAGGTAATCCACTTTCATCGTTGAGAAGTCCAAAATTTGTCACTTTAATGGAATTAATATTAGCTGTGGTAACTAATGTAATTACATTCACAACAATAAACACTCTCTTCTAGAACAACAAAAAAATGTCCAAGTTAGATTAGCCTTCAATATCAAGGTTACACTTCATAAAGAAAACAGAGGGAAGAGATGCATTATTATTATACAAATACAAGTTGAGAAGAAATCATGTGCGCCCCAAAGTTATTATCTTATGTGTCAGAGGGCCACAATATTCAGTTCAACGAAATTACAATTACGCTAATACTGAAGCTTCAATTCATGGAGAGGGCTAAAGTATAGGATAGAAGAAGGTAGAGTAATTCAGATACTTTATGGTGATAATTGAAGATCAGTCATGTTGAGCTATGAGCTCGGAGTCACGAGCTATGCCACAAACGAGTTTTGATGATTGACAAACATTATGCAAGAAATGGATGTTAAACATGTCTCAAATAACAATGGATAGTGTTTATGGCAAAGAACTACTGAAGAACCAATTCCTTAACATGTCTATTGCAAGATCTGACTTCAGAAGTACACTGCAAGAAGCGAAGGAACTAGGCCATTCACTGTATACTACTACAGAGAAGTACACTGTAAGAAGCAAAGGAACTAGGTCCTTCACTGTATATGACTGAAGACTGTTGGTCAGGCACAAAGCAAATTCCAAGTGCATGAAGGATTCCTTGAGGAATTGGAATTATGGCTAATCACATAGATCAAGGAACAAAAATCAAGACGGAAATATTACAATAATGGCACACATGTAAAGAACTCTGGAAATAGGAGAAAAACAAAGGAGGCCGACGTGCAAACGAAAACCAAGTCAAACTTGGATTAGGTTCTGGGATTCTTGAACTTATTCTTCAAGGATTGGGAGAATAAGAAAAGGTCCTTCCTACTCCTTTATAAAGCATTACCCTGATGTTGAAGACAAGAGACTTCACTGCATAAAGAGAGAAAATACAAAGTGACTTCAAGGGACAGAGAGCAAACTAGAAATGTGAAGAAGAACTTGTTCCTATCAAGATTATTTTTGCAGTTCTTAGTTGTCTAGTTTGATTTTTTGAGGTTTAAATTGTACTCTCTTTGTCCCAATTTATATAATTCAATTTTCTTTTTCATCGGTCTCAAAAAACTGACATATTTCTAGAATTAGTAACAATTTAATTTTAAAAAGTTCATTTTACCCTTAATGAAGTGATTTTAGCCACATAAACATCTACGCCTTATTTTAGACCATATCAAGAGTCTTTCTTTCTTAAACTTGGACTAAGTCAAATTACATCACATAAATCGAACTGGGAGTGACATTTTACATTCCTAGATAATTTGGTATTAGGTGTTTGTTACTTGAGTTGCAAGCAAAGACTTCCAAGATTCGGGTAGAAGCTTGAAAGGGACATTGCAACTAGAAAAAGGAAGAAAGGTACTAGAATTAGCCCCTTTGTTCTGTAGCCATAAAATTTGTTCAAGTTTAGTGGAAATTTGAGGGAAAAGCCTACGGGGTAGGTCATAGTTTTTAACTTCCGGGAGCAAGACGTTTTTCACGTAAAATCCTTGTATTGATTATTTATTCCGCATTTACTTTTTTATGTGAGAAATATTGGAGAAAATATTATTGAATATATATCTACGTTATTACATTTGAGATTCTATTTATAGACACCACATTAGACTCCTTTTCCAAGTAGGACACTGCATTACAATCATTTTTCAAGTAGGATACCAAAAAATATTCTTGTTCCTACTCCTTCTCTAACATTCTCCCTCAAGCTAGTGCATACATGTCATATGTACCGACAACTGTGATTAATACGAAGACAGTGAGGGACTTGGAGAAGATATTCACAAGAAAACTAGTAAGGAATGCTCTGGACGTCTGGATAACCTCAGTTGAAAAGGAACAAACTGAAAAATTATTGGAAATTGATATAAAATATATGGGTCATCTCGAAATCAAGAGGTGAGTAGATCTTGAACAAGAAAGCCGACGAAAAATTGACTGGAATAGGCTCACGCACTGACATGTGGTCAAATCTTGATGAAGGTTATGATCTCCTGGGCCATTCGTGAGGCATGTGGGAGGTCGATTCACAATGGTGCCGGTTGTGGTTTGGTCGCAGGTAGGGGTATGTATCGGTCGGTTCAGTTCGATTTTATGTATTATCTATTTTAGTTTTTAAAATATGCTAAATTAATAACCAACCCAATGGAATATTTTTTATCGATTTTCGGTATATCAACTTTTAGTCCAAAACGGTTCAATTTTCAGTTTAACCAATGTTAGAATAGGAATAGTAAATAGTATCCTACTTGGTAAAGAATTGTGTTGTAGTGTCTATAAATAGGGTCTTTGTGTAATAATGTAGAGACACAATTCAATAATATTCTTCTCCAATATTTCTCACATGGTAGAGCTTTTACGATCTTCGTAGATAATCGAAGAGCTTCCTTGTCGACATGCGGCTATTATCCATATATGCCGCCCATTTGGCCAATGATTATGTCAGCAAAATTTGGGTCACCAAGTATTTTTTTGGTGACTATTTTCTCATATCTAATTTGCATAGTGTTAGAATAGAAATAGTAAATAGCATCCTACTGGGTAAAGGATTGTATTGTAGTGTCTATAAATAGGGTCTCTGTATAATAATGTAAAGACACAATTCAATAATATTCTTCTCCAATATTTTTCACATGGTATCAGAGCTTTTACGATCTTCGTAGATAATCAAAGAGCTTCCCTGCCGACAGGCGACTATTATCCATATATATTGCCCATCTGGCCAACGATTATGTTGGCAAAAGTTGTGTATCTTTTCGGCGACTATTTCTTATATTTAATTTGTGTAGCATCGTGCATTTTTCCGATTACTACTTTCTCATATTTAATTTGCGTAATACCGTACTTTTTTCGGATAATTTTTTCATATTTAATTTGTGTAGCACCGTGCCATCTTTTCGAAGACTACTTTTTAAATCTGATTTACGTAAGGTCGTGCCATCATTCTGACCTTACACATATAATTCTTTCTTTGTAGAGTCGTGCCATCATTTCGACCCTACCCATATAATTTTATTTCTTAGATTATGACCACTTTCAACTATCAAATCTAGTAATCCAACATATCAGCAAGTTTCGACCAATTTTACAGTGACTTTCTTATAGCGATTTCGAGCACTTCCTATTACAAATTTACTTTTGCAAAAAGAAAAAAAAAAGTTGGACATTTAGAATGTTTTTCTCCATGGTGATCTCAAGGAAGAAGTCTATATGGAGCAACCTTGCTCAGGAGGAGTCTGATAGCCTTGTATGTCAAATTGTGTAAGTCACTCTATGATCTGAAACAGTCTTCTCAAGCTTGTCTTCGAAGGTTCAACACTATATGCAGGAATTTATCACTCTGTGTTTTATCGACATTATACATCAAATCTAGTAGTTCATGTGAAGACTAGACATACTAAGATTGGTTGCCAATTTTGTGAAATCAAGTGATCAAATTGAGATATCTCACCAAACCCTTCATCGGTCTTTCTATTAATTACATTTGTAACAAGCTAGTTACATATGACTTGTATGCACCAACTTGTATACAAATCCTACTTAGAAGAGAAATATGAATAGGAATAGTAGTAGGAATAGAAATAGTAAATACCATCCTACTTGGTAAAGGATTGTATTGTGGTGTTTAGAAATAGGGTCTCTGTAATAATGTAGAGACACAATTCAATAATATTCTTTTCCAATATTTCTCACAACCAATAAGAAAATGTTCATAAAATAAATATATGACTTCTTCAACAATTTGGCGCAACAGGACAATAATGTAATTTTACAGAATGCTCATAAAATAGATTTAATAGTAACTATCATGAAAAGAACTATACAAGTGTAACACAAATAAAATAGTTTGTTTCTTGTGAACTTAAAGTTATTGTGACAATGTGAATTGAAGGTTAAAGGGTAAAGGTAGTAACTAGTAAGGTAGTGATGTTAATATTAGTATTTATATAGGGATAAAGTAGTAAATTACTCAACCTTAATGGGTTATCAGTTTACCCAATAACCTAATATTAAAAAACCTAAAATCGAATCAATAACCCGATAATTTTTTTTTTAAAACCATTAAAAATTTTGTTAATCCAATAATCCAACAACAATAAACTAATAACATTTTTTTCGATTCGGTTTAGTGACCAGTGGTTTTTGCATATCCCTAGTTGTACAAAGACAATGTACCTCTTGGTGGGGTTGGTTTTTACACAACACTAATGAAGAGTGAAAACTACGCAAGTCGCATATGAGGGATAACCTGAAAGACACACTGCACTATGCAAATAAAATATAAGTAGTCTGAAAAGATGCACGATGCTACACAAATTAGATAAAAAAAAAGTAGCCACCGAAAATATGCACGCTGCTATGCAAATTAGATATGAGAAAGTAGTCCGCAAATCGAATATGAAAAAGTAGTCATCGAAAAGATGCACGGTGCTACGTAAATCGGATATGATAAAATAGTCATCGAAACGATACACGGTGCTATGCAAACATCATCGAATACGGGGTTGACACAAAATAGCCCTAGAAAGTCGTCGCAAATTGATGGATTGACCTGACTAAGTTTTCCTCCTGTATATGGGGTTCATGCATATATCATTAGCCCTACTTTTGTTAACACAACCACTGGCCAGATGGGCAATATCTATGGATCATAACTGCCCCAGGCAACATAAGCTCTTTGATTCTCTACCACGATCGTAAAGGTTCTGATACCAAGTGAGAAATATTGGAGAAGAATATTTTTGAATTGTGTATCGATATTATTACATTGAGTCCCTAAATATAAACACTACATTAGACTCTTTTTCTAACTAGGACAATGCATTACAATCCTTTTTCAATAGGAGTCTAAGTATTATTCTTGTTTCTACTCCTATTTTAACAAATAGTAATTGAAGAACCTGGTTCTTTAGTACAGTTAGAGTGGGTTAAAGTCCCATATTGGTTGGGTAATGGATTGGTGGGTTGCTTATTTGGACTTGGACAATCCTCCCCTCATGAGCTAACTTTTAAGGTTGAGTCAGACTCAGGTGTCATATCTTTACAAGTACATAGGTGCAACATAAATAACAATTAGTATCAGAGTCGGTTCTTTCAGAAGGCTAACACCTCAAAAGACTAAAAATGGCTATACCACTGGGATTTCTAGAAGAACAGACCATAAGGCTGCCATCCTTGTATGGAAAATATTATGGTTTGTGGAAGACTAGGGTGCAAGATTGTATTCTTAGAGAGGACCTAGGAGGTCTGAGATATTACGGGTGACAATAAAGGCAAAAAGGCTTTTCCCAAAGCAAGAGGAGACTAGAATGATGAAGGCATCAAGACAGTCCAAAAGAATGGCAAGGCAAAGAAGATTCGTATTTGTGGCATTGGATCTGATGAATATTGTAGAACCTCTTCGGGTAAAACTTCCAAGGAAATGTGGGATACCTTGCAAACCACTCATGTAGGAACAAGTCAGAAGAAGTCAAAATTATCATGTTTAATAGGCAATATGAGGTGTTCAAGATGAATGAAGGAGAAACGGATGTTAAATATATTCATTAACGTTACTATTAACAAAATTCTCTTGGAGAGATCATTCCTTTGAGCATAAGGACTGAAGAGATCTTGCCTGACTCTTGAGAAAGCAAGGTTAATGCAATAATGGAAGTAAAATATTTGGAGACAATCACTATGGATGAATTCAAGGGAAACTTGAAGACCTATGAGATAAAAAACTCCAAAATCAAAAGAATGCCCTCACCAAGAAGGGATGAAAACCTAGTCTTTGCAACTACTCAAAATCAATAATTAGTTGAATAAGACATCGCACTGTTGACCAGAAAGTTTGAAAGGTTGATCAGGAAAGGAGGACTTTTTAACAGAGGAAACACCAGATATACCAGAGCACCTGACAGGGGAACTCAAGAGTATGTCACAGCTGTGGGAGTATGCCACAAGTGCATGAGTCTTGACCATTTTATCAGACTGTGTCCAGAAAGAGAGAGTGATTGAAGAAGGAATGTTCCAGGAAAAAAAAGCAGCAGGGACCAAGTCCACAGAAATAGTATGACTACTAGGAAAGCAGACTAAGTAGTAAGGAAAGCTTTGGCAGCCAAGGGAAACTCCTCAAGTGATGATGAGGATAATCAATCCATGCTAGCCAAAGAAGGATCTGATTCGATGAAGATCCTAACACTAATGGTCAACTCTGATTCAGAATTTGAAGATGACAATTGTTATGTAAATCTTCCTGATATCAAGAATGACACTCATACTTACTCTAGGAAAAAACTAAAGTGTGGCTCATGTTGTCATTGATGCCTATTAGCCTTCATACTATAAGGAACAAACTGATGAATGCATACACTGCCCTTGATTAGGATCACACAAGCCTAGAAGAAAGTAAAGAGAACCTGGAAAATATGACTGATACTCTCAAGAACCAGGTTCTCACGCTGAGTAATGAAAAATCAGGGTTGGAGACTGAAAAGGAGAAACTTCCAGCTGCAGCTCCTAAAGGAAAAGATTATGCTAATGACATTCAAGAGAACCTAGAGAATATGATAAGAGTCATCAAAGCAGATCACTCTGATGAGCACGAAAGGAACAAGGTGATTTCAGAAGACCTGAAGAGGAAATGATCTAAAGAAAGGACTTCAATGAGCTAGGTCCTCAAAAATATTGACATCTGTCCATTTGAACCACAGTAGTGACGGAAGGGGCTTAGGTACAATGAGTTTAACACCCCCAATAAACCCAAAAACATGTATATCACTATCCCTTCAAACACATATGCATACATTGTGGAAAAATTGGACATCTCAAGGATACATGCAAGGCAAGAGTCAAGGCAATACGGAGAAGCATGCAGTATGTTGAGAAAAGGAAGAAAGAAGAACCTAGTTCCTCACTGAAAGGTGCAAGACAACCAGGACAAACACAAAGGCATTTTACTCAAACCTTCTTCTCACATAATACTCAAGTCAGTTTGGGTTCCTAAAACACATCTCTGATTAGAATGGAAGGGCTAAGGTGAGGTGAAGCAAAGGCATGCGGGAAGGTACTTGATCTTAACACATGACAAGATAAAGAGAAAATCTTCCCTCACTGAAAGCTATGAAAAGGAAGTGTGGGATTTGTTTAAGAAAGGATGAAAACATCATGGATAGTACAACAACTACAATGTACCTAATATAATCCCACAAGTGGGGTACAAGGAATGTGCCTCATTGTATGACAAGGAAAATCAGGTTCAAGCTTTTTTATAAGAGCAATGATTTTTTAAAGGAGTCATTTTTCTTTGGGGAAAATGTTTAGAAAATACCAACTTACTTCAGGTGAATACAATGTCCCAGATCACAACACCTCAGAACATGGTTCTTTAACAAGAAAGACACAAGGAAATCTATAAAGAAGATATCATAACTCCTCTGAAGATTCAAACATTAAGTCTTTCGAGTCCACAAAATTGAGTTATTGTTGTGACTCATCAGATTACAGCATGCAAGCTTCAATCCTGGTTCATAAATTGCAAAACTCAGGTTAAATGAAAATAAGAAGAAAATATCCATGTGATCCTCAATAAATCTGATTGATTGAAAAGAAAAGGAACTTCCAGGAGGATAATGATGAAAGGAAAATAGGTTGTACACGGATATATGGCAATGAATCAAATCAAGAACTTCCTGAGAACCCAGCTGAGCAAGTGGACACCATACAAGAACCAGGTTCTCCAAAATCTCCAGGAGCTCACAACTGAGCATGAGTACAACAAACAGGAAATTGGATAGGTAGATAGGATGAAGAATATGGTCCCTTTAGCATTCAAGGAAGCAACTAAAAGCACAAAAAGGCACATCCAATTGAGATGTCATCACTTCTTTAGATTCTAGGGTAATGGCAATATCTAAGGCTAGAAACTATTTTTTTAACTAATCGTGGTGTCGAGGCCAGCTTATGCACACCTCGACCAATTTCACAGGACACTTGTCACCTCCCACCAACAACAAATATTAGGTAATTCTATCCACCAAGGCTAGAACAAATGTGAAGAAATCACCTAATATTTTTTGTCTTTATTAGGATTTGAACCTAAGATCTCATGGTTCTCAACCCACTTTACTGACCACTAGACCACAATCTTGGGCGCCTAAGGATAGAAATTTTTGTGCCTTCATTGCTGATTTATAGATGATTGAACCAAAGAATATAACAGAGGCTCTCCTAGATGTTGACAGGATCATTGTTATGCAAGAGAAACTACATCAATTTGAGAGACATAAGGTATGGCATCTAAAAACCAAGCCTACGGATAGGACTGTCATATCTTTTTTGATATGTGCTTCTCTAAGCCGGGGGGGTTACCAAAAACAGCCTATTTACCTACCAGGTAGAGGTCTTGACACACTCTATCATCCCCAAACCCCACTCGTGGGATTACATTTGTATGTAGTTGTTGATGTTGTATCACCAAAATCCTAAATATCATAATTTTCATACAATGGATTGTGTTTGTTTGGTGCATCTCCCTTTTTCTCAATGCAATAACCTTTCTGTTCAGTGTACTAAATGTGTTTTTTATGGGTTAGTACTTCATAGAAAGGTTTTATTTGCGATGATCCAAGTTCTAACAAATTTCGTCTATCTAGAAATGTTATTTTCTTTGAGAATCAATATTTCTTTCCTACTCCTGTTGAGTCATCTTTTGTTCCTCATCTTCTTCCTACTATTGAGGATTTGTCATCTTCTTCCAAGTGGTTCAAACATGAATTTTTGTATGAATGACATTGGTCAACTTTACCCCATCTCAATATAGCTACCACCTGTGACTGCTCCACCATCAATTATGAGCCTCCTCAACCATCTACTAGAGTATATCGTACTCCCAACTTGTATGTTTTTTCTTCTACTTTATCCACCATTTCTATTTGAATAGATAACTCACAAGCCTCTAAGTTTGAATGTCGACACAAAACAATGAAGGAAGAACTTTAGTCTCTTAAAGAGAACACATGGGATATTGTTTCTTTTTCTTCAAATGTCCGTCCAATTCGATGTAAACGGATTTACTCAATTAAACTTCATTTTAGTGGAACCCTTGATCAAACACTTGATTGATAGTCCTTGGTAACAAACATGAGTATGGTGTGGACTATGAGAAGACGTTGGACCGGTAGCAAAAATAATTATGGTGCGAACTATTATTGCCATTGCTTGTCACAAAACTGGCCTCTTCATCAAATAAATGTCCAAAATGCTTTTATCTATGGTTATCTCAAAGAAAATTATTGTATGAAACCCCCACTTGATTTGTTATCATCAATACATCAGCTGTATGCAAATCGAAACGGTCTTTGTATAATTAAAACAAGCTTCCAAAACTTGATTTGACAAGTTTCAGTCTACTTTTTGCTTCAATTCTCTTTGAGCAGAGCACATATGACTCATCTTTGCTTTTTCGGAAAAAATCTACAAGTTGTGTTCTTCTTTGGTGTATGCAGATGATATTATTATCACAAGAACTGATTCTTCACTAATTACTAGCCTCCAGTAGCAGTTTAAGGATTTTTTCCATATGAAAGAGTTTGGTAGTCTTACATACTTTTGGGGGTTTGGAAGTTTATTATGATTCTTTAGGTGCGTTTACAAACACAAATATACTCTTGTTTTTATTGATTTGGCTGGTCTTCAAGAATCTTCCCTTGTAGATATTGGAATTGAATGAAAAGTATCGTCGAGCGAAAGGAAACCTTCTTCTTGATCCATATTTGTATCGACAATCAGTTGGGAGCCAAAGTTATCTCACTATTACTCGACCTAATATTTCTTTTGTAGTTCAAAAAGTGAGTCAATTAATGTAGGCTCGGTGCCATCTAAATTTGGTGGTTGTCTGTCGCATCATTTAATATCTCTTGAGAACATTTATGAATGGATTATTCCTTCCTAGTTTTTCTCCGATTTAGCTTAATGCATTTAGTAATTTTGACTGGATGTCCTGATACTTGTCGCTCCATCACGAGTTGGTGCATGTTTCTTGGAGATCCCTTGATATCTTGAAAAAGCAAAAGGCAAGATCGTGTTTCAAAATCTTCACCAAAATTTGAATCGAGAAATGCATACATGCAGAAATTTGATTTCCTCAATCTAATTCCACTCCTCTACCGAGGAGAAAGGGGGCTCGGCGGGAAGAGGAGTGTACCATGAGAGAAGCAAGGAGGTCAACCTGTTGACAACACAAGTGTCATTCAGATTGCTACCAATCCGATTTATCATGAAAGGACCTAACATATTAAAGTGGACTGTTATTCTAGCAACAAAACTGTGTATAAGAGAGCTATTACTCTTCTAGATGTATGACACAAAATAGTTAATACAACAACAACATACCCAGTGAAAATCCCACAACTGGGGTCTGGGGAGAGAAAAATGTATGCAGACCTTACCACTACCTCATAGAGATAGAGATGTTGTTCCGAAAGACCCTCATCTCAAAAAAATTATCCCCAAAAGCAAAAAATACTAGATATGAAACGACTAGAATGGACACACTGCGCTGCTCTCTTACCACCAGACCGAAGGTTGGGGACATCTCCATATAGCAAAGTAATCGGATAATAGGGTAGGCATTGTTAGCATAATGAGAAAGATCATAGAATATCTTTTATGATCTACATTTAGTGTAGAATATTGTATAGCGGTGTACTAAAGCTCCCGCTATGCGTAGGGTCCAGGGAAGGGCTCGACCTCAAGGGTTTATTGTACATAGCCTTACTTTGTATTTTTGCAAAACGTTGTTTCCAAGGCTTGAACCCGTGACCTCCTGATCACATGGCAGTAACTTTACTAGTTACTCCAAGGCTTCCCTTCAAGGCTTGCACTAGAATATATGCAAGAGATATTCTAGATGCTACGTTTAGTTTAGAATATTGTGTAGCATTAATTGCAGAATATATGTAAGATATTCTACATGCTACAGTTAGTGTAGGATATTGTGTAGCATTAGTTGTAGAACACTATGCACATTAATTTGTACGATTTGCATTAAAGATAGAACATATTCTCTTGTTTATAAATAGTGATGTATTCTCATGTATTTAAATTAATGAATTGAGACAATCATTCCTTAGTTTCTCTTGTGTTTTCTCTGTTCTTGACATGGTATCACTTATCAAAGTCTTCTCTATCACGGGAACTGATTCTTCATTAATTTCTAACCTCCAGCAGCAACTTAAGGATTCTATTCATATGAAAGATCTTGATACTCTTACATATTTTTTGGAGTTGGAAGTTCATTATGATTCTTTAGGTGTGTTCTTAAACCAGCACAAATATACTCAGGACTTGATTGTTTTGGTTGGTCTTCAAAAATCTTCCTCTGTAGATACTTCATTGGAATTGAACGTGAAGTAACATTGTGATGAAGGAGATCTTCTTCCAGATCCAACTTTGTTTCGACAATTAGTTGGGAGCCTAATTATCGTACCATTACTCGACCTGATATCTCTTTTGCAGTTCAACAAGTCAGTCAATTGATGCAGGCTCCTCGTCATCTACATTTGGTAGTTGTTCGTCGCGATATTTCTCAGGAAGATCTACTCGTGGATTATTCTTTCTTCATGGATCTCCTATTCATCTTAATACGTTTAGAGATTTTGATTAGGCTGGTTGTCCCGATACTTGCCTCTCTGTCACACGATGTTGCATGTTTTTAGGAGATTCCTTGCTATCTTGGAAGAGCAAGAAGCAAGATTGTGTTTCAAAATCTTCAACAGAGTCCGAATATCAAGCAATATCTGCAGCCTTGCTCTGAGATTATTTGGCTTCATGGTTAATTGGCAGAAATTAAATTTCCTCAATCTAATCCTACTCCTCTTCACGCTGACAATACCAGTGCCATTCAAATTGCTACAAATCCGATTTATCACGAAAGAACTAAATATATTGTAGTGGACTGTCATTCTATCAGAGAAGCGGTAGATGAAAGAGTTATTACCTTTCCACATGCATTCAGTGATCTTCAGATAGCTGATGTGTTTACAAAATCAATGGATGACAACGTCATTAGTTTCAAGTAAGCAAATTGATGCTTTTTGATCCACCGACATCAATTTGAGGGGGATGTTAGCATGATGAGAAAGATCATAGAATATCTTTTATGATCTACATTTAGTATAGAACATTGTATAGCTTGCTACGTTTAGTATAGAATAATGTGTAGCATTAGTTGTAGTATATATGTAAGAGAGAGATATTATATGTGCTAGAGTTAGTATAGGATATTGTATAGCATTAGTTGTAGAATATTATGCATATTAATTTGTAGGATTTACATTAAGGGTAGAATATTTTCTCTTGTATATAAATAGTGATGTATTCTTATGTATTTGAATCAATGAATTGAAACAATCATTCTTTAGTTTCTCTCGTGTTTTTTATGTTCTTGACAAGCATCGCATCTAAGAATGTATTAACGAAAAGTATTATGAAACACAAGGGAAAAGCAGCACACCTCAGCAGAGATAGTTACATCACAGAAGTCCTTCATGGAGATGTTAGAAAATAGCACAGCACTGACAACAGTGGGTTTTCCAACTGTCAGTGTTCCTGTCTTATCAAACACAACCAGTTTTACCTGCAAGAACAAGATGTGTTTACGTTCAGAAAAATGCAATTTCTTTTCTATTCATGAATTAAAATATTTGGTATTAAAATTTAATCTGCAAGCACAATTGAACTCGCAGTTAACTATCTATCATTATCCATAGTCGTAAACAAGAACTTCTAGAACCAAGGGTTGATCTCATTTCTGGCTTGCTTTGAAATAAACAGGAATTAGGCATATGGTGGCTATCTCTGTGTTTGAATTTTCAAGGCAATGAACTGACGACTCCCACGTCCTTGACCCCTCAAATCTCTCTCAGCTCAAAAGAGAACAAAAAAGATGAGTGGACAACTTTCTTGTGTGAAATTGAAATAATTTCACCTATAGGCCACTACTTAAGACTGGAGAGGTGGACAAACAAACCTTATGTGCTTTTTCAAGAGCATTTCCACCTTTAATAAGCACACCTTGAGAAGCCCCCTTTCCGGTGGCAACCATAATTGCTGTAGGAGTAGCTAATCCGAGAGCACAGGGGCAAGCGACCACCAATACCGATATACCAAACTGTAACGCAAGCTCAAATACATTCATTTCTTTTGGTATCCAACTTGAAGGATATATACCTAGTTCTCCGGGAATAAACCATCCCAGCCATGTCATCACTGCGGTTAAAACAACCTGAAATATAATAAAATTGGGTTGTTTTAGCTCTCCTGCAGATAATTGGCAACATCTGAGAATAAGATCAACTCAAGCTATTTCAGATATCAAAAGCTATATTGACAGTGAACTGTGCTATAAATACGCATTAGGAACTATGACAGGCTCCAAATTATTCTCTATCCTAATCATTCAGATTAAAGTCTTAGAATAAACCAGAGTATATTTGGCCATGGTCTTTGCTATAGATTTCAGTGTTCGTATCCACCAATATTTACATAATGGTACATTGTCACTACAGACTTCTAAGATAAATATACTGCTAGTATCAACTGCAACATATATCTTGATTACACATCGAGGGAGTACCCCTATTGCTTCAACAAACATACGCAAATTAAGATTCTGTCTGGAAAAAAATTAGCCATCATGCAGATCTGAATAGTTTTGTATAAACTGCTTGGATTTCATTACATTCATAAAAACAAAATAAGCTTACAGGATTTGTACTGGTTTCTACTAAGATTGATAGTACTCACTGTGGGTACAAAAAATCTTGATATCTGATCAGCAAGTTTTTGAACGGGTGCTCTAGCAAGCTGAGCAGCTTCAACTAACTGAACAATTTGTGAGAGGGCAGTCTCCGAACCAATATGAGTGGCCTTGATGAGAACACACCCATTCTCATTTACAGTTCCGCCAATGACCTAATAATTACATGTTTATTATTAAAAAGCATGCTAAAAGATGTAGAATCTGTTGATGACAGCCTGCATTTGAAAACAAAAAAGTGTGAAACCCATGGCCAACAAATCCTGAGTACCTTATCACTAGGCATCTTAGAAACAGGCCTAGCTTCTCCTGTGATCATACTCTCATTCACATAACTGTGACCATTAATAACAATACCATCTACAGGAACCTTTGCCCCTGGAACAATCTTAAGTACATCATTCTTTTGTATTAATTGAGAGCTAATTTCTGTCTCAGAAATAATATTCCCAGCACCGTCCAGTGTCAATAGGTTTGCAGTCTCAGGAGCCAGCTCTGTCAACTTTGCCAAAGCATCTGATGTCTTTCCTTTTGCAAGAACTTCTAGGTATTTCCCCAATAATATAAACGATATCAACATGGGACTAGTCTCAAAGAAATCTTGCCCCTCAAAGGAGTCTGAGGTCAATGTTTTTACCATTATGTAAACTGAATAGAAATAGGCAGCATTAGTTCCCAATGCAATCAGAACATCCATGTTTGCAGATATCCGTCTCAGTGCATGATATGATCCTGCATAGAACCTATAATAGAAGTTAAGAATGAGAAATCATTAGACCATGCTTATATCTCTACAAAAGACACTTCGGAATGAAAAAGGAAATCACATTGCACTTAAAATTCCCTGAAGGAAAGATTACCTTCGACCAATAACAAACTGCACGGGTGTGCAAAGGATCCATTTTAACAATAATCCAACAGTTAGCATGTTGATAACCTTACACTCTAACCAATTTCCATAAGGCGGAAGCATGGGAAGTACCATTGAGAAAACAAATATTGGCACTGAAAATAAGCAGCTCCACAAAAACAGGTTCCTGTAAGTATGGATTTCATGCTCTTTTTCTATTTCTCTCTGTCTCGGTGGGATAAAAAGGCTCGCACGAAAAGTACTTGACTCATGCCCAGATTCTTGGATGCACTGCATTAGAGTTCTTGGACCAATTATATTTGGTTCATAACTTATGGTCACTCTATGCTCTTGCTGGTTAATTTCAACAGTGTTTACACCTTCCAAAGCATCAAGATAGCATTGAATAGCAGTAAAATCATCTGGAGAATTGATACCTTCTAGCTTGAAGTGTACTTTATTTAAATCACTTCCTGAACTAATTATATCAGCTCCAAATCCAGCATCTTCTACTGCTTCAATAATCTGGCTGGTACTTGTAACATTTGGATCAAAATGAACTTTTGCTTCTTCAAGAGATAAACCAACCACACCTTTTTTAACTCCATCAATCAACAAAAGGGCACGTTCAACAGATTCAGAACAGCTTGTGCATGCCATCCCTTTGATTCTGATCCGGCAGATAGCAATGTCTTGCTCTGGGAACTCATCAACTAGAAAACCAGTGTCTTCAACAGCCTCTTTTATCTTTTTTGCCTGGTATAGTCATATATTTAGTTAGAAAAACAGAAATATAAATAAAGAAGAAAAAAAAAGAGCAATGAACAACCATTAAATCAATTTCTGAAGTCATAAACATCAGAGTTGATGCAACTTTTATCAGTTGAGCTCAGCAGCACTCAACATACGAAAAGATGATAACAAATCAGGGATAATTTTTTAAAATGCACTTCATACTAAAATATTTGCCTTTATTTGTTTCACCTTTAAACCTTTTCTACTCCTTTATGAAATTAGTAAAATTACTCCTTGCAGTGAGACATGCATAAATATGTATGCTATGGTTATATTGCCCAGATTCTCCAAAAATGTGGTTGCACGTGTGTTGAATCCTCCAAAAAAGCACTACTTTTGGAAGCAATTATTACAGAGAAGTCATAAAATTGCAGGTGGAAAAAGAAAAGCACAAACAAAAGAATCAATCTACCAGTTAACAACAACAGATATTGTGAATTTTATAATCAATGGACTGTCAACATCATGGAAAGGCAACAAAGCTATTTGGTCGTCTAGGACTCTGAAGTCCTAGAATATTTGATGATTAAATTCTTGGCTTAAAATTTAGATAGTATCTCATTGTCTTAAATTAGACATACACTGATAAGTTCTGGCACATATTTAACAACGGCCTGGCCTTGAAGTGGAGACACTGTAGCACTCTCAATCCCCTTCAGTTTTCCCAACGCAGATTCTATGGAATTGGAACAAGATGCACAAGTGATGCCATTAACTTTGAAGAGAAGAGTTCTAATTTTTTTATTCCTATTGTCACTTAGTTGAGCCACATTGACAGCTACAGCATCATCATCTTGCAAAAGTGGTTTCTTCAATTCATTCTTCCCATTAGCTTCCATTTCTTTGTCGTGGAAATCAAAATCTTCTACAACTGAAAATTGATGATAACAACAGTCAAACCACATATTTTATTCAGTCAAAATTGAACAATCCCGCAAAATTCTCACAGTTAGTTCAACAGTTTAACCATTTATGGAAATGACACCATTGAAGGCAGCCCTCAAAACACACCATTATGTAGATAATCTCTCCAATATAACCAGTTCAAGAGTCTACATACTATCAGATACTTCCGCAAGACAGATTAATGGAAGATAATGTCCACGAAACTCACTTACTTACATATGCACTCACAATAGTGGGTAATGGATAAATCGAATTTCTAACACCACGTTCTCTATAATTGAAGAATGATCACTTGTAGGGGTGGAGCCAGGTGGAAGTAGGGAGGTTCAGCTGGACTCTCTTCAACAAAAAATTACACTGCATATTCAAGGTTAAAACTATTGTGTACATATATATATATATATATATATATATATAGTTCTACCACTAATCACTTTGGATTACTTTATCAGCTCCTGAATCCAAAAAAGAGAAGAAACAGAGAAAAACATGGCAATACATGTGGTAGACAAAAGAAGTGTCTTGGAAACACCACAATTCAGACACATAAAGCCAATACCTTCGTAAGGAATTACCATATCAAGAAAAGTAAGAAAAATAGAAGAAGCCAAAGACATAAAAAAATTTGGAATAAGAAAGAAAATATAATCAAGAATTTAAGAGAAACTCATTGGCCTATTCACAATTTGGCCAAAATTTTATCACCAGAAAGTTCCAAAATCCACAAAACAGAGCGACCCATAAGAAAACAACGTACAGAAAGTGAATATCTTTAACTATTTTCTTGCCAACTTTAAGTATAACAGAAGATTGATCAGTTGGGGTTTCTTTTATTCACTTAAAAAGTCAAAAACGTGAAAAATCTTGGAATAAGAAAGTCGATATAATTAAAAATTTAAGAGACACCCATTGACCTATTAACAATTTGGCCAAAATTTTATCATCATAAAGCTCCAACTCCACAAAACAGAACAACCCATAAGAAAACAACGTACAGAAAATGAATACCTTTAAACTGGCACAACTTTCAGTATAACAGAAGATTGATCAGTTGGGGTTTCCTTTCTTCACTCAAAACGTCAAAACATGAAAAATCTTGAAAAAAAAGAACTTTTTTGAGGGGAGGGGTGGGGGTTTGAAAAGTGAAGAAGAATATCGGGCTTGCAGCCGGAATAAAATGGGGAAGTTGTGGACGGTTGCCGGCAAAAGGAAAAGGTGACGGTGTGGGTTTATTAGGGAAAGTTGAATTTGAAGTCTCTGTCTCTTTATATAATGGGCTGGAAAGATGCTTTCTATTTTGGTCCACTGTCTTTTGAATTTTCGAATATAACGATCTGGTCCTCTACGTTCCCACCAAGAAAAACCTCTCGTCCTTATTTTACCCCTCTACACGTTGTTAATTGCATAAAATACCCTTTATTTAGGGGTCATTTGGTAGGGTAAATAAGAACACAAACACATTAATAATGCTTATATTAGTTAGACATAATACATAAACATGATATTAACTTAGCATCAGTTGACATCTATGCTTTCTAACTATAATTGTGCACAAATAATTATTTAAATTTGTATAAAATTGAACAAAGCTCACACATGCTATATGACATTATACATGTAGCACACCCTCATAAAATCCACAAATATGATAAAGATAAATGTGGAAAAAAATTTGAAGGGCAATTATGTTTTTAATCATACTAATACATGCATTAAAATTCTTTCCATTATTAACACCATAGATTTTGATGAATTAGTTATACACACTTTAATATCAGCTAAAGTGCATAATTAATGCACCAAATAAAGTACTAATAATACTCATACTTAGAATTTACACTACTTTTTTTAATGCACTCTATCAAACTGCCTCTTGACTTAATAATTTACGTGACTTTCAATTGATAAGTATCTTTCAGTTTAATTGTAAATACTAAGTTTAAATTTTGCGTTTTAATATAAAAAGTAAATGCAACTAAGTATTTATCCTCGGGATTGTATGGTAGTAAGGATCGGATAATAAGGGGATATTCAAATCACACTCTGGGATAAGGTTAAAAAACTGATAAAAATGATCTCTCGTGTTTAGTTTATGAATAAAATAATAAATAAAAACTCCATCGAATAATTTTGGTCGTTCTATTTACATTTGCTAAAAAAAAAGGAGCACAATTTTGTAATGATCCTTCAGTCATTTTCGTGTTATTGCCTTTTTTATTGGTGAGAGCCTTCCCATAGCAACCCCAAGTCATTTGTGATTTGTTGGCACCAACAATTCAGTCATCTAGTCATTTGTTTCGATTTTTTGCAATTTTTTGTACTTTAAGGCCTATATAACTTAAGAAGTTGATTTCAATAAAAAAATACAAATAAACGATAATCTCAAAACGAAAATCTAACAGTTCCATCAACTCCAGAATGACCATTTTATCTAGAAGCATGGTTGACTCGAGTTTCGAGGCTTTCAGTGCGAGTTTAAACTATTTAACATTTTTAGCCTTTTAAATTTGACCCAAGGTTTGACCCAAGGTTTGACCAATTCTTGGAAATTGTGCTCAAATAAAAATTCTATCAACATGGTTAGTTCCAGAATGTTAAGTTTGGTCTAGACCAACCTTTCGTTTGATTCTCGAGCTTCCAAACTCATTCTGAGCCCTTGATGGATTTTGATTAAAAATGACACTTGGGAGTAAGATTCACTTTTCATCGACCTCGTATGAAATTTTTTGACTTTTTCATTGAGTCCAAAATATCAAATTTGAGGAGTTGCATAATTAGTTTGCACGTATGGAGTTTTAAACGAATCCTGAGCACACCATCAGAGAGTTTGGAATTGGTCAACTCAGCTGATGTTGTAGACTCTCCCTCTTCATGTTCGCGAACTGAGAGCCACGTTCGCAAGATTGTGATGTGGTTGCCTTTCGCGTTCGCAGAAGTCTGTCTCTTTCTTTTATGTGTTCGCGGGCCACTTAGGTCATGTTCGATTAGAGAAATTATGTTTGTTCTATATTTAAAAGACTAGACATAATCAGTCTTATCTCAACATCTTCAAAGGCGATTTCTTGCTCTATTTAAGTCTAAATGTGGTGATTCAAAGCTTTAAATTATGTGATTTTTTCGTCCGAACATAGCGGTGTGGACAAAAAATGCTAGAAAAGCTTCATTTAAGCTAAAAATAGAGAAACGTCGGTTGCCATCTATGTGTTCTTAGCTTAAATTGTGAACTTTGTTGCATGACTGATTTTTGGTATTTTTGAGCCTCAGATTGCATTTCATTTTGGATTTAAGACCTTTTTACAGAGTTAATTTCAAATTTTCTTATGTGATTCTCACATTCCTATTTTGAACTTCGAAATTAGTCCGTCTTCAAATTTTATGATTTTAGTGTCAAAATGATCGTATTAGCATTGTGATTCTATCTTTGATAGCATGATAGCGTTGTGAGGCCGTACGAAAAAGAAAAGCTCCGATACTGTGATTTGGAGCACGCATGATCGACCTGCAGGAGTCTACGACTTTCCACTTCCTCGATTGAGCTTGAATATGTAAATGCTCGTTGATTAGTTGGAATTCGGGCTGAGTAGATATTGGATCATGCCTAGGTGATCAGAAGCATGTTTTAGGTTTATTTTTGAATAAATATTAATACTTGCAAACATGTGCTTATTGTTATCGGTTTTTCATGCTTTGTTTCGTGTTAAATACTTGTTTATTTTGGTATAATCATGTTGCTCTTAGCTTTGGATGACTAATGGTTGCCCTAGTTGAGACGACCTCATTTCTGCTGGCTTTGATTTCTGTATACTAGTATAGCACATTTGAGTTTGATAGTTTAGCTTTAGCTAAACGGTAACCTTGTTGTAATAAAGATGTTATCCATAATTTTATAGTTTTGTGGCTTGTGAAACACATCAATGATGTCATGTTTTGTTTGTAGTTTGGGATCGGTCTTTGGGCCTGACCTAAATGGTTGCATTGATTTACCCAAGGTGGACGATATTTCATGGTGATTTCTGATTTTAGTTATTATGAATTTTCGCAGCACCCTTGGTTATATTTCAATAACTATTCAGATTCGAGTTTCGCCTCCATTACTCATATATTTTTGAAAAACATCCAAATTAAAGGTCTAGCCTCGTCCTACTTATACTATTGTCAAGCATACAAATTAAAGATTCAGCTTTGACCGTGCTGATACTTCTAGCGAGCATCCAGATCAGAGGTCCAGTCTCAGTACTTTTTGTCATCATTGGTACAGGATAAGATGTTGGTTCTTCATTTTCAAAAAATTCAGATTTTAGGTTTTAAATCTCCGTAGTTTAGCTCTTTTGTGTACTTGGGGGGCTTTTGGGGCCTGTTTTGATTTTTTTTAAAATTGCGGATGAGTGTACCTTGTGGACTTATAGGGGCTCAATTAAGTGTAATTACTTATAGTTACCTTTAAATTAGTTCCTTCTACTCATGTGTACAAATACTTTACCTTATATATTTTTCTTTAGACCTCTATTCTGATTTATTCCTTCTTTTTATATTGCCTTTATTTTTTGTGTGTTGTCCTACGATGCCTACTGGGTACTTAGTGTCTTGGTACTTATACTACACTTTGCATCTATTTCCGTGATGCAGGTCTGAGCACTAGTTACTAGCACTGATTTTTCGAGTCTGCAATAGTCCTTCAAAGATGAGGGTGAACACTTGGCATTTTGGATCATTCTGTCTCCTTCAACAATTGGTGGCCCGTCTTTTATTATTTTCAGACTAGCCTAATGTATTTTTTTTGTCCACTTTAGGACTTGTATATTTATATATATATATAGTAGCTCTGTACTTGTGTCAGATTTTGGAAGGAATTTTCTTGATTATATGTAGAGAGATGTTTTGGGTTTATTCCACTTGTTTCCTCAGTTGATCATTAGATTATATTGATTCTTGTTTAGTTTCTGCCCTCAAATTCATTATTAGCAGTTTTAAATCAAGAATTTATTTACTTGTCGATGGGTTATAGTAAATGTCATTTTGAACTCAAAAATCAGACCGTGACAAATATTTGAGCTCCACCAAATATTATTAGATTTAATGCAAATTACATATTTAATTTGTTTATTTTTTAAAAATAAGATTTGACAGAAACTCCTATTTTTCCCTATACACGTCTGATACACTCATTTCACAATTCCACCTCTTTCACAACATGCCCTAACTTTTCTCCTAAATCAAGCTCCACTTGATTCAGTTACTTCCAACTTCTCTCCAATTTCAACCGACATTAGTTAACTTCATCTTTCCCATTCTAATTTCATATGGATTCTTTAGAAAATCACTAACAATTTTAATTTTTTCAAGTTTAATATATTGATACATATGGATCCTCCATCCTTTAGTATTGGGCTCACTCAATTAGAGCAAGAACAAGTTATTCGAGATGGTGTCTATAACTCTGACGATGAATCTTTTCATGAAAACAAATCTAAACACATTCACGATTTTATGGCCACGAAAAAAAGGGAGAAGTCAAATCAAACAAGGACAAAGCTTCAAGTTCAGATCCCCCAGATCCAAAAGTCTCAAAAATCGAAAGAAGAAACCTCAAGCCGTAATCAATCGACCATCTTTGTCTAATCAATTGACCATCCTTTAGTTGAACATTGTGATTCGTTGAATATTGTAATTTTTGTGTTGAATATGGTGATTCATGTGTTGAACATTGTGATTCATTGAATATTGTGATTCATGTGTTGGATATGACGATTCATGTGTTGAGAATGGTGATTCATTGAATATTGTAATTCATTGGATATGATGATTTATGTGTTGAATATGGTGATTCATTGATTAGTTGAATATGGTGATTCATGTGTTGAATATGGTGATTCATTCAATATGGTGATTCATTGGTACAATGTATAGTTAGTTATGGAATAGTGACTCATGTGTTGAATATGGTGATTCATTGGGACAATATTATGGCTGACATAAGTTGATGATCCATTGGGGTAGTATGAGTTGACTGACTAATTTGAATCTTCTTATGTTAACTGTTTTGAGTTGTATATGGTGATTCATGTGTTGATTCAATATGGTGATTAATGTGTTGAATATGGTGATTCATTGGGACAGTATTTTAGCTGGCATGGGTTGATGATTCATTGGGGCAGTGTGGGTTGATTGATTATTTTGAATCTTCTTATGCTAACAGTTTTAAGTTATATAGTATTTATGTATCTAGTGTTTTTTCAATAGTGGATTCTTATTTTAAAAGTATCAATTGGCATATATGATACACAAGTTTTTTTTTCAATTTGATGTGTATCAATGTTTTGAGTCATTTTTTTTTATAGTAGCATTGTTTTTGTTTACAGCAGCGTTCCCTTTTGTTACAGATCAAATTTTGTAAATTTTGAATTTTTGAAATAGATTATTTCCTTTTTATTAGGAATTTGATTAGGATCTGTTTAGCAAAATTTAAGGGATTGGAATATAAAACTACGTTACTTTTCGTTTAAGTCGTAAATGAAATTAAATATAATGAATCATCATCTATAAATCTAGTTCCCAACCAACGGATCCGCACAAGGACTATTTTAAGGAATTTGTGTAAATTTACAAAGGGTTGTGATATATTGAAATTTGTTACTTACACTATGTGATTCCTAAAATTTATGCAAAAAGTTTTGGAATGTGTTTTCCCACCCCCCACCCCCCTTAACTCTAGGATAAAAACTTGCCCACATCAAATGTCTACGCCAAGAAATAAACAATTGACATTTGTTACATTAATTTAATTATAAGCATTAATATTTAACTACATTTAACTAAATATTTTGCACATAATCTTAGTTAATAATGTAAATAGTATTACTCTTTAAAAATTTCTAAGTAGATTGACATGTTTTTTTAATACTTTTATGCTAGTAATTAATCATATTTCAAAGGTCGTGATTATTTTTCTTTGTACCAGCAGTATGATCATCACCAAAATAAGATCATTCTTAAATTAATTAATTTTTTAATCACTATATCTATTTATTATACTTCTATTTCACCTTTGATATTTTAATTTCATTTAATTAGAAATACAAAGCCAATGTTGAAGTTATTTTTTTCTGTGTTGGGAAAAAAAGAAAAAGAAAAGCAAATGTTATAATATTTTTGCATTTGAAAATAAAAGTTTTTTGACAAAACAAAAAGCTTTTCCTAATGAGCGTGATAGTTGTTATAAAAATGCAAATTCTATTTGTGTATTTTTGAAAAAAAAGAAAGAGATACTACAATTTAATTACAATTTTATTAATTAAAAAATTGAGACATTATTTTATGACATAATGGTTAAATAATGTAAGAATTTTGGGATCATGGGTCGTCCGTGTGAATCAACCCGATCCAATCCTACTCGACCCGTGAGTTGTGAAAATATCTGCTTTAAAATTAAAAGTGGTACAGTTAAATAATAATTGTCCAACCTTATCCTTAAGATAAAGTTGGACAGTTACTGTCCAACTCCTTTTTTGAAAAATGATAGATGGGGCAGTTTTTTAACTGCTCAACCACTCCCCTATTTTAAGGAGGAGTGGTAGTCTCCTAGTGGAAGGGGAAAAAAAAGGAAGTTATCACCCTTTTATGAAAAACTGACATATCAGTAAAAGAAATTGAGAAAACCAGAAAGAGGATTTCAACTCTTACATTCATCAATCTACACAAGACATTTAGTTGTGGACAACTACCCGTATTCCTAGTGAAACAAAAGTAGATCTGGGGCAAATTTCGCTGGTGACAACAACTACTGCGGGTTAACAAAAAAGTACACAACCCATTATTCTTGCCCCCGTTAATTTTTTTTACAATTGGTATCAGAGTTTGGTTGAGTTGTTGAATATGTCATGTTGAATGCCTTGAAATTCATCGAGATATGAGTTTAAGATGAAGTTTTGATGATTGATGAATTTTTTGAAAAGGCAAATTCTGCTTAGGTCCATTTTGATTATAGTTTGATAATTTTCTGGGCCTAAATTTTATATGATTATATTCTACTCATTTTAGGTTTTTCGAAAAGATATTATAATAAAAAAATAAATTAAAAACGAGTGAGATATGAATTTTTAAAGTTTGGCAGTTTTAGACTGCATTAGGACAAAAATCTGCTACTGTTTTGACATTTTTGAAATTTTCTTGTCAAAATTTTAGCCCAACATTTTTACAATCATAATTTACTCATTTAGGGCTTTTTGAAAACATATTATAATAGAAAAATGGATGAAAAATGAGTGAGATATGAATTTTGAAAAAATGGCAGACGTGACACCCGACCCTTTAGTATATCATGTCAGGCCGTGATACCCGTCCTTGTAGACCTCCCAAGGCCCTCAGTGCATATGTAACTGTGTGACTCTATGCGTAGCAACTCTAGAGCAGTGTCAGCTTAAGCCTAAGCTAAGGCCCAAATAGAACATATAATTAGAGGTGTGTCACCTATCCAGAATCATACAACAACCCAACCGATACAAATGATACCCACCAAGGCAACTATGTGCCAGCCCACTGGTAATGTAACAATCTCCAGGACAAGATATTAGCCCCAAGGACTAACTCATAAGACAATATTTCAATCCCCGATAGCTCAATGAATCTCGTAGGATACGACATAGGTCTCTTTAATAGAATCACATTTCCCTTTCTAGCTCACCAGAGATCTAACGACTATTTTTTAAAAAAAAAATTAGTTATATTTTTTTTTATAGTTTTGGGCTATGTTGGTTGAAATTCTTGACTTGAATTTTTCATTTTAAGAATCTATTTGTTTTGGGCTTTCCAAAAACATATTATAATAGTCAAACAAATTTAAAATAAATAGGTTACGATTGTTTGAATGTTTTGGGTAATAATTTTATCCTATTAAAATTATGTTCATACCTTCAAGCCCTTTTATGATCTAGTTTCCTTCTACTATAAATTTGTGACATGTGTTGTTTCATTAAATTGTGTTAACTGCATTTCTAACTCCTAGTTCCTATTTCAAACATGGTTGAACAGGAACAAACTCGAATCACTCCAAGTGGGAGTTTTAGATGTCGAGTTAAGGGAAAAAGTGAAAGTGCACATTGTCGAAGAACATGTGTTCGAGGATGAGAGATCGTAAAATGTGGTGTCTTATGAATGACACAAGACTTAATAAGGAATGAAAGGGCTATTAGAAGGGAAAGAGAGAAGAAACTAAAAGAGTTCAAGTCTTTTAAGATGTCCCCAACAATTTCAGTTTCGAGCTTTATTCAACTTTTTGAATTAAAGTGTATAGAACTGAAAAATTATGTAGATCGCTCAGATTGGGAAGTTTTGACTATATTAATAGATTTCCTTCATGAACCATGGAGAGATAGATTGATTAAAGTTTACCACGTCGAGTCTAAAAGTCAAATTTTGAAAACCTTGTAAAAAGTTGGAGTTTTGCAAAAGAAAGAGTTTTTAAAGGTTTAAAGTTGAAAATTTCAAATTTTGTGGCCATCTTGAGTTTTGAGTGTCGGAATGTAATTCTATCAATTTCATCAGCTCTGAAATGCAAAATTTGGTCTTGGAGAACTTACGGAACTGAATTTGAAGTTAAAATGGAGATTTTAGACCTTAAGTTGCATTTTCAATTAGTTTTAGAGCATAGTTTGACTTTGGTGAATATTCGAAATTCGAAAGCTCGAATCAAAATTCTGACAATTTCAGTGGCTCCAAATAGTGAAACTAACGCTAGAAATGGTCTCGTTGTAATTTTTAGAGTTCCAGAGGTTCTTTTGAGTATTTAAGTCCGTAACTAGTTTTAACGATCATTCTGTAATGCCCCCAAATTCATCCTTCCTAGCTTGAGTTAGGGCAGGCGTCGGAACCGGAAACGGGACTACCGGTCCGGGACTTACCGGAATCGGATCGGAATCAGCCGGAACCGGCACTGAACCGGTAGCGGTAATACCGGTAGACTGATGGAGTCCCTGCCTGGTCCGGTATAATTCGGAGCCGGACCGGACCAGACCGGTTTTACCGGAAATCCTGAAAATTAAAAAAAAAAATTCTTTCAATTTGGGTTTAACCCGCGTTTTGGGTTTAAAAATTCAAACTTAAATTTTTTTGTTTTATTTAAAGTTTGATAAAACTTGAACTAAATAGTTTTCAAATTTTAAAAAATCAAACTTCAAATTTTTTTAAGTTTTCAAATTTAAAACTTTTTATTTATAAATTTAAAGTTTAAATTTGACTACTTGAGTAGGAATTTATAATCAAATATCTTAAAAAAACTTGTAAATCAACATAATAATTTCAAAAAAAATAATAAGGCGAATAGCCTATACTTTTATTATATTGATACTTACTAATTTAATGTTGTACAAAATACATTTATTTGAAAAGATTCGAAATAACCTAATTTACATAGCCACCTTCTAGGAAGGGTTCTGTTTCAATTAGGTGTTAACTCTTAAATCTTAAATTCTCAATATACTAATATCTT